>CADEPD010058706.1:0-10822 GCA_902829195.1 Fraxinus dipetala
TCGATGGAGTTTCGATGCATTTTATTGTATTAGAGAATGAATTGGAGACTCGTTACCAACTTAGATGGGTGATAATCTTTCTACCATATATGAACAATAATATTCTTTACGACTACAAAAAAATATGTAGTTAATTAATAACTAAACTTACCAACATAATTTGCTGACTATATAGCCAATGTTTGGTGGTCATTTTTTTGAAAAAAAAATATTATTTTAAATAGTGATTTTTTGAAAAATATGTGGTTAAAATGTAGAAAAAATTTTAAATTTATGTGTAAAATATTTTATTGTATGAATGTGAGGTTAAACATGAATATATAAAAAAATGAGTTTTAAAAAAATGGAAGACAAACAAGAGCATAATTTGGTCAAATCAAGAAGTAAAGACTAATTATCTTTAATCAATGTGCATGCTAGAAAGATGAATGTGTACTGAATCTTCTAAATATTTCAAATTGAAATCAAGGAAATATAAGATGAGTTTAATAAAGTTCTTTCCTCAAAAGCAATGGTGGATCTAAACTCGAATTTAGTGGGAGTCTAATTTAACTACAGATTAATTTTTCAAACACAAAATATAATAATATAAAAGTAAAACAATTGTGCTACATGTACGTTGATTTTGTACGGACATGACGTCCATTGATTTGAATTTCTAAAATGGATATATGCATCCATCTGTCAAACTAATTATACAAAATCGATGTACAACTAATTTAATTCAACGTACAAAAAGTCATATAATTTTGGGGACCCACTAGTTCCTACCTTCTTCCATCACTGCCTCGAAGGGGTGTGTTACATATCTATATAATATAATAAATATCATATCAAGTGAGAATTATTTGTTGGCGATTTTAGCATTACTACAATTCAATTATTTCAATAATAAATTTTTAATTTATTTAACCGTTTAGTTACCATCAATGTACACGTACATTTGACATATTTATTTCACACGTGTGCTTTCATTAATGTATGAATTTATATTATTAATTCTCAATTAATTAACATTCACATTCATTTAATTAATATTCATCTCCATTTATGTATTTTAGCGTTATTAATTCTAATTATAAGTTAATTAGAATTTCATATTCAAGAATGTATTTCATTATTCACGTCCATGTATGCGAATTAACATTTAATTTTACTTAATTGAAATTAAATATCATATCAAACGAGAATCATTTTTTGGACAATTTTAACTATACTATTATTCAATTCATCTAGAGTTTGTGTGGTTTGTTGTGTTGGGTCTTGAAGACGCCTAAATAGGGTCCATGGAGAAAAAAGGGATCGACGATGCTAGCCTAACACTAGCTGGATGCTAAAGGGACGAGACAAAATTTTCAATAGAGGACATGTCGCCTGCCAACCGTGAGCCTTGCACTCGTCGGCGCTCGAGCGGCGTTGTCATTCGAGTTTTCCTTATTTTGTTTATTCTACATTTTTTTACCTAGTTTTTATCTTTAGGGCTATTATTAGGGTTTGACATGTATCTATATAAATAGTAGACTCTTCTTTACAAGTTAATTTAGTACCGCAAGTTAGAACTGTGTAGGAATACAATATTGTTGTAATTTCTTTCTACATTATAGTTGAATAAAATCTCTAATTCCTTTGTCAAATGAAATTCTTGTTTCTAGTATTCTTGTTGTTGTGATTAATACTTTATATTGTGTCATATAATCTCGTTCATTTTCTAACAAGTGGTATCAAAGTTTTGGTTTGATTTGTTCGATGTTTTTTGTTCTTGATGGCAATCATGAAGTATGACATTTCATTTTTTGATCGTAGCACTAGATTCTCGTTGTGGCACGTGAAAATACAATAGCTTAGAAGGATTTAGATGATGCATTGTTGGAATCTGACAAGATGTCCACAATTTGGACGATTGAGGAGAAACAACTAAGGATCGGAATGTACTTTCACAAATTTAGCTTCATTTTTCAAATAATATTTTTGAGAAAGTTTTTGAATGAGAAGTCTACAGCTGGATTATGGTTAAAATTGGAGCAATTATGCTTGACTAAGAGTATAACTAGCAAATTGTGCCTGAAGCAGCGTTTGTATTCTGATCGCATGATAGAAGACATATCCTCAGAAGATCACCTAACTATTTTTAAAGAAATCGTCGTTGATGTGGAGGCTTTAGAAGTACAGTGTGATGAAAAATATTTGGCCTTAATTCTTCTATGTTCATTGCCCACTTCGTTTACATCATTTAGAGAAATAATTTTGTACAGTCATGATACTCTCACCATTGAAGATGCATACAATGCTTTGTTTTTAAATGAGAGGATGAAGTATCTAGTTGGATATGAGGCTAGAGATAGAGAATGTCTTATTGTTCATGGTAGTCACGAAAGGGGCAGGTCGAAATCTAATTTCAGTAATCAAATTTATTTTTATTGTAAAAAGAAAGGACACATCAAGAGGGATTGCAACAAGTTGTAGAATAAAGAAAATTTAGCTGCAAATTAGAAGGGAAGACAATCAGATACTTTAGGAGAAGCTGATGTCGCAGAGGACTATTTGAGTGATAGAGAAGTCTAGCTATTTCTAAAGGCGACTCCAATCCTGACGAGGATTAGATTCTGGATTCAGCCTGTGTTTTTCATGTGTCCCAACTAGAATTTGTTTGCAACATATGAAACAATTTCGAAAGGTGTCGTGGTCATGAAAAATAATGCACCTTGTCGATCCCTGGTATTGGTAGAATCAGACTTAAACTGTTGGATGAGATATTTAGAACACTTGATCATATTCGACATGTTCTAGATTTGAAGAAAAATCTCATCTCGTTGGCTAGTCTTGATTCAAAAGGATGCGAGTTCTTTGGTGGAGGTGGAGTTTTGAAAACTTACAAAAGTGTCCAAGTTGGTATGGAGGAGCGATTTTTTTTTTAGTTATACACCTTGCAAGGTCTTGCAAAATTGTTGAAGAACAATCAGTAGATGTTTAGTATCGTGGTAGATATTAAGTTTGGTACAGTACCATTAGGATTTGTATAGGGTTCGTGTTGAACAATACAGCTCAATCGAGTTCAGATGATATGGGTAATACAACTTTGCCACCATCACTTGCGATATTATTGTATTCAATTGCTAGGAACAGACATATTGAAGAAAGGTACGAGGAAGTTGATTTTGTTGTGCATGCTTTAAGTGTATTTGAATGTATTTAGTCTTGCAATAAGCCTTCTGTAAAAGTATTTGGTGTTGATTTTGTTTCAAAGTGTATTTCAGTTATATTTGATAAATTTTAAATCATTTGTAATTTTTGAGAACTTAAGGTAATTATATGGAACACTACTTGAATTCATTTACCTTAGTTGATTCTGCTTCAGGGTGTATTTCAGGCATATTTGATAAATTTTAAATCATTTGTGATTTTTGGGAACCTAAGGTAATTATATGGAGCACTACTTGAATTCATTTATCCTAGTTGGATATTGTGGAAGAGGTGAAAACTTTTGGTTCGTCGGAGAATTTAGACCCTCAATCATTTGGCTAAAAGATAATTGGAAGTCTCGTTCAAGCAGCATCATTAAAGACCTCGATTCAACCTTAGACATAAAGGTCATTTAATTTTGAGAAAAATAGAATTTTAAATAGCAATTTTTTTGAAGAATGTGTAATTTTTTAGTAGAGAAAAGTTCATAATTTAAGTACAAAATATTTTATTGTGTGTGATTGAAAATAAATATGAAAATCAAAGAATTTTATTTTAAAAGGAGACAAAATTGAAAATAAATATGAAAATCAAAGAATTTTATTTTAAAAGGAGACAAACAGATGTAAGCTATTTAATCGTTCACCTGCGAACCGGTCCAATTAATTCAACCGGCCAGGTGTGCTGTCCAGTTTGCCTGGTTCTCGGTCCGGCCAATTTTCAAAGAGTGGACAAGGGTGCTACAAAACTAAAAGCTTAAGGATTGAAATGCTAAAGATTTAATATTAAAGACCAACCTTCTGCTACCGTCATAAGTTTGAGAAATCTACTGCAACTACACAAGGGAATGAGAAACATGTTTTACCATATTTCCTAAAACTGCAAACAATTTTATCAGAAGCTTTATGACTCGGACCCTCTGAACTTGCAGGGATGCCAATATCATTCTATCTATCAGCTAAATGCTCATTAACATTGTAGTTCAAAAGTAAATGAATAATGTCATTTAACTATACATTCACAACTCCTATAATCAGAATACTTGCTGTTATAATAATATCTTACGTGGATGACCCATGACATTTAGAGGAACCCAAACTTGATGACCTGAACTTAACCGCAGTCTTCTCGACAGCTGAGTCTGAGCGCATATACCACCATAGAAATTCCGAGCCAAAAACCAATCCGAGCCAGTAGTCTGTTAGGCATCTCTTGGTTTCTGGCCAGTTGAGGCAGGGAACATATACCACCATAGAAATTCTGAGCCGAAGACCAATCCGAGCCAGTTGTCTCTTAGGCATCTCTTGATTTTCAGCCAGCTAGGGCAGGGCGCATATACCTCCAAAGAATTCGTTCCGAAGGCTGAGCTGAGCCATTAGCCCCATAGGCATTTCACAGTCTTCACTCTTCATGTCAGACCTCAATCTTGGATACTAGTCAATGAAAAGGCCAAATTCTTTCCAAGGCCTACCTACTATGCTCTCTCTCAAGTGTAGTGATACCTTTAAATTATCTAGTTACTTTGCAAATGCTAAAACTCATGGCCAACAATGAACTCAAAAACGAATAACAAGAACTATTAAATTTCCTTCTTAAAAGGCAAATGGTACAAAGAATTAGAGTAGCAATTTGAGAAATCGCAAGAGATTGCAAAAAACTTATCAGAAGGATTTTAGCCCTGCAATCTGACGGAATTTCTCATATGAGACCCAAAATACAAATTGCCAAGGACCAAGCCTAGCCCACGTAGGAAAAAATCCCTTCCACAGAGCCCTCAATCCTTCAATTCTAACAGTCTTCACAAGACAATCATAAGAATTTTTATATTTAACCTTGTTTTCATCGTTGACAGCCTGATTCATCATTCTAGTCTTAACTACATCTGCCGGACAACTCAATGCAGTAGCCGATATACCAGACATAATCGAAGATAGAGTGTGGGCATAAATATTATCATTACAGATCTGATTTTCGATAACTAAACGTTTTGCATGATCATAACAAGCTAATTCTCCCATGTTTACTAAAAATGCTCTTTGGACATTTGGAAAAACACCTTTCCAAAGTCCTCCAAACCCTTCTGCATGAAAGATCTGTTTTAAAGCATCAAAGATCCCTGCGTACCGGGGTTGAAGACCTTGGCTCACCATACGACCGTCTGCTTGCATCCTTACCTTGATGAGATCAGCAGGGCTTGAAATTACCTACACTATAAAAATTTGAAATAATGAACATCATATTAAAGAAAACTCGGTACAACTATTATTTGATGAAAAACATTTCAGCAAGATCATCATGACACTAAAATTCTGAAATAAACTCGTTAATACTACAGCAATGTGTAGACATTACTGACAAGGAATGGACATATTTTGTTTTAACTAACTAAAAGTCCACCTGCGTGGCATGCGAACGAACACCAATGCTTAACCATGTATAGCTACTATGTTAACAAGGGAATGCATCTTTTCTTATTTCCTCCTCTCACCTTTGATGCTAGATGTACAAAGTTAGAATTAGTTTGTTAACTGGAGATGATTGAAAAATGTACAAAGGGTCTAAAGTCATATTATTATTTTCATGTAAGCTAACATTTTCGAAAAAATGCAAATTATTTTGAAAGAAAAAGTAAAGAAGATAATGAATTTTAAGTTGGCTAATGCGCACACTCACATCTGAACAACAATGTCATTTCCAAAATATTGTCAAGGAGTCTCCTTTTGATTCTATATCCATCCCATGAGATTAGCCTTGTATATTTTATATGAAAAGGACCTTCAGCTTTACATTGACTTTCTCCTACTTCGTTAAAGACTAGTCAGTTTACCCACGTTTTCCAAGGAAAAAATAATATAAAAGGAAGGCACAGATTAAAAGAAAGCTCCTCCTTCACAAAATTTTGTAATACACTGTAAGCTAGTCAGACTTTCTTTTATTAGAACGATTTAGCTACAACATTTGTATTTTCGTTTTCAGAGGTTTGTTCTTAGGATGCTGGTTAACTTTGACAAGAAAGGACAGTAAAAATAACTATTTGGGGAGTAAACTTTCATCTTATATGTTGAAATTTTGTTATGGATATTATGTAGGTTTTCTTATTCTTTAATTAGTTAAACTCATGAAATATTTGTTGAAGGCAACCCTCAAAAACTTGGAATAAGAGGGGACAATACTTAATGAAGTGATACATCGAAACAAATAGAATATTAATCATTGCTCTTCTTAAAATTGATGAGGGCAAAACCAACAATATCTTTGAGGACTTGTGGTTGAATACTGCTATTTATAAAATGCAATTTTGAAATAAAAATCCCATAAGACCTGTGATATAATATAAGACTGAATGTTGGCTGTTAAAAAAACCACGCGCACAACTTCAGTGAGGTTGAGATAGAATTGTGGTAAAACAAGGTGAGTGGAAAATGAGCAAGTGTGAATAGGTTAAATACATCAATTGAATATAAGTTGCACGTAACTGCTTGTTTGGGCATATTCAACAAACACAGTTAGATGCACCAGTTAAGGAAAAGTGATTGGAATAGCATGAATAGTTAACTTAGAGGACGACGTGGACCTAAAATCACACGATATGAGGTTATTAAAAAGAATTACAACCTTTATGATTTGACTTGAGATGTTTTGATAGAGCAGAGTGGAAAAATGGATCTGCATAGCGAAACCAATAAAAGTATGTAATAAGGTTGTCTAGGGTCGAATATTTTTTAACAGTAAACCTACTTTCTTCCTTCTATTTTGTGTGTTCTCCCCTTTCTATTCAAGAGACATCAACCCAACAATTGTTTTCTTTTTACTTCTCTCATGTTCTATGCACGCCTATTTTTTGGGTAGTTGGGCAAAGCTCTTCATTTTATCACTTAATGATCTTTAAATAGATACACATACATATATTTACACAAAAAGTTTTACTTATCATTCATTATATCTCTAGCAGTCATATCCCATTTTTACCCTAAAAGAACCGTGCAGATGTGGGCATCTCGTCCATATCCTATCTATGCAATTGTGTCAAGAAGCACGTATTTTTGAAGAAGATTACAGAGATATGATTCATTATTCTTCTCATGCATAAAAGCTCAAGAAAGGGATTCCTATGCTTTTATAGGTTGACTCTAACTTCTATTTCTTTCTACTCTTTTCATTATTCTCTTCATATATTTAGTTTCTAATCATGTTCAACATCTATTATATCTTTTATCGTGCTTTCCAGCTTTGCTTTGTATATTTGACAAGTAGAATCCTGTCAAGCTTGAGCTTGCATCACTTAAGGAACTAAGTGGTAGGAACCTGATAAATGTGATTGTGTCGACCATAGTTATTAGACCCAACTCAGTCCTCGACTCTAAAAAATCATCGGATCATCGGGTTAGTGGGCCACTGTTGATCTTATTTTGAATTTTTAAATATTTTTTAAAGCAAAAATATATTATATATTTTATTTTATGTCACTCTGCTAAAAGCAATTATATATATTTCCCTCAAAATAGTAGGTAAGGATTCTACATGTGCCATAATGGTCATGGTTCCAACCTCTCAAGCAAGGAGGTGGAGGTTCGAATCTCTCCTTACGCAATATTGCTCTAGAGTATGGACCAATTTGATAAAAAAATCCGTTCAATTTGAATCGGTTCCTATTTTCACTGAAAATCGCTGGTTTAGGGGAGTAACGAACAGATTTGAGCAGTTCTTAACCGGTTCATTTGTAAACGGACCAATTATTGCTAACCGAACTGGATCATTGTTCGGTTCACCGATTCTTTGGCAAAACCGTCCGGTTCGGTGCGATTTTTATAACTATGGTGTTTACAGATAGTGATGGCAATGGAAACAGCTGTGAGAGGTCAAAAGTGCAGATCAGATAGTGATAATTTGGATTTGTAAACCTGTACTGGTACGAAACAATTTGCATAATTGAATTGAACTTGTATTGTGTTTTTCTATATCGTATTGAAATGAAAACAGAAATTAATTACAAAACAAATTGAGAGATTACAAGTTATTGTCGAACATTTGAGAGGCTCGACTCTCTCCCTCACAATTCTCCATTTTCTGAATGAATCACTGAATCACCCTCCCCAGCCCTTTTTATTGGCACTCAATTTATTCCAGAATGTCCCCCCTTTTTTACTTCTCAGCAAACTACTTAATGAACTATCCACTGATCTGGTAATGAGAAACAACCCACTGCAACTGAGCTATAGTATCAACGGGGGCTTTTTCCTCTCATGACAAAATTTAAAACAAATTGTCACATAGCATGTTTTGTTTCAACTTTCAATAACATTAGTTATGATGCACAGAGACAAAAATTCTTCAGATTCTAACGTCAAGCATGTTGTATGCCATGAAAGGGATGATGCGACCTTTATTAAATGAAAGACTGGTTCAAATAAAGAACATTAACAGAACTTCTAGACTAAATACACATCACAAAATAATTAATTTTCGTATAAGTAATAAACACAAATGCAGATAGCTGCACACCCCTAGAGATATAGAGATGCGTATGTTTAAAATATTTCAAGTTGAAGTTTCAGTTTTACCTACATCTTTTGACACACTGGTTTCAGCCTTTCGAAGAAATTCGTCTTATTCAGCCACTTAAACACAAATGTTTTAAAGGAAGTACATAAAACCATGAGATTTCAATGCTACGATTGCTTGAATAAAGTCAACCAATTCTAAAATCTATTTATAAATCTTTAAAATTGTCGACAAATGCTCATCCCTATCTTTGCTTCATCTCAAACGCAAAAACTAACAGATTAAAAAAAATTAAGAGCCAACCATTCCCTATGGATAGCAAGAAACATCAATTGTAACTCAATCAATTAAATCTAGACTAAAAGTATGGAAAATATCGATAGTCCTAACTACCCTCACAAGCTCAACTAAAACATTTTTTCCCTTTCCGATACTTGTTTGCATGAAGCAAAGATTACAGGTAGCAAAACCATCATAAAGGAAACACATTACTCCGAATTAAAGCTAATAGGTATCTTATCTTTCATACATCCTGATCACCAGTATGTTCAATTCCACATCTCTGATAATAGAAATACCACTATGACAGAAACAACAATTAATATAAGAACTAAGAAAGTGTAAAGACATAATTTTCACGTGAATCGGAGCATCAAATATAAAAACTGAGCAAATTTCTCTACCAATTTCCAATAAATATGTCCACTACTAACTGAAACAACAATATAATACGACTGTCCAACCTTTCTTTCACTCTGCATTTCTAATACTAACCCAACAAATCTCAGCTTTTTACATAAGACGTTCATAAACATTTTTACCTTTCTTTACCTCATTTGCTATAAAATTTTACTCATTGACTTAGAATTTAAAGTAAATACAAAATAAAATAACATTAATCAATTCCCATAGCCAAATCAAATGCCCGTAGAGACTATAAAAAACAAGATATTTCACCACTATAAGTTCAACATAAACCAATTCTTACGTAAAACATAGTACAACAGAAATATAGAAACTGCCACTTTCTCCTAAATTATGCTCCTGCACTCACAATTCAATGTCCTTTCTTGACTTTTGCAATACACTAGACAATTCAACACACTCCTAAAATTAGTACTTGATGCCAGTGTTATTACCGTACAAGGTTCTCATTTGTTGTTCTGCAAGACTATATGTTTCATCAAAACATTCCACACCCAAGGAATCTACGTGAATAAGTCCTAAATGTTAAGCATCTCGTCTAAAAGCTTAAGCACGTAGATTCATTTAAATTTTGTCACAAGAAGTATATAAATACCTGAGCAATGACACCGGAAATGCCACCCATAACAGCTTTGCTAAAAAGGGAGGGCGAATTATCAGAAGACTGCACGAAATTACGCAAATGCTCGTACCCCACGATTCGAATCGGAGTATACAAAATGTGTCTAACGACAGCTGGGGACAAGCCTCTGTACAGTCCAAAAATGCCGTCGTCTTTTGCGATTTGAAAAACGATTCTGAACGCAGAAGCTTGCCGCGTTGATGGTAGAGACTCGCCGTGGAGTTGGAGCCTCGTTTTAATCAAGTCGATTGGAAACGTCGTCGTCTCCGCTATCATTGCGGAGAATGACGTCAGTAGGATCTTCTTGACGTCAGAATCATTTCGGAGACTCCGGTTATCGCCGCCGGCCGTCATCGTTGGACTGGAGTCGAGCAATACGGTGTCGTTACGAGTTTGTTAAGCAACCCTGTTATTTATCTCAATTATGCCTCTTGTTTATCCAACGTCCGTAAGAATTCTCAGATTTTCTTTACCTATAATTAGAGATGTAAATTAACAGAGTCGAAGATCGCGGTCCAGTAAAAATTAGCTCGGACTTTTTTGTTCTGATCGAGAAATCGAAGCTTGGATCGGGCTATCGGCTTGAGCCTTACTCAAATATTTATTTATAAAATTCATGAAATTTTAAATTTTTTAACAATATAAATTTGTGCAATTTATACTATTGTAGATTATATAAAAATTACAACTGTCTTTTCCTTTTTTAGACTTGGAATCAGCTACTAGAAACATAAATCGGATTAAAATTGTAAACGAATAAAATATTTTGTATAAATTTTTTTTGAAAAGAATAAATTTAAAAATTACATAATA
>CADEPD010058717.1:0-13389 GCA_902829195.1 Fraxinus dipetala
CAAAAATTTTTCTTCTTTTTTAACACATTTTTCAAAAAATACTATTAAAAAATTTATAATCACAAATAATGGGGGCCAAATGGAAGCTAATATTGAAAGTTGATTTTGTAATATAAAAAAAGAAATAAAATATAAAAGTAGGATAATGATATTTTATGAAAAGAACGAGAAAGGGGATATAGTGGGTCCAAAGTCACATGCAAATCGTTTTTGCATGAAAATGCTTCCAACAACAATTGTGCCCAATCACGTGCCCATTTAATGAGTGAAATTAAGGTTTTGTGACCTCTCCGGCCCCCCCATTACTCAATCAGATGTTTTAATCTAAAAATTATTATGTGGTGTGCATATTTTAAAAATTTTGTGACCAAAAACAAAGTTTTCTTACGCTTGAAATAAAGGATTTCAGGTTTGTCATTGTCGCCCGTTTGTCGTTTGAATTAGTAGATACAGAGAAATTATAAACTTGAGAATATAAAAGTAAATAATACCCTTTGCTGTTTAAGTTAGTAGATACAGAATATGAAGTAAATAATACGAGAAAATATAATCAACCTGACCCATGGGCTTGAAAATCCTTATTGGGCTAGGAGGTTGAATCAGGTTTTAAAGGGCTGGAGGTGGGCCCGTTTGAGATTTCGTTAATTGGTTAGTTTAAGTCAAAGAATGTGATTATTGATATGGCACAAAAATATTATTTATATAAATTTAAAATATTTGATTTACGTAAGATCCTAATTCAAACTTTGAGAGTTTGTTCTCCGAATTTTGGTTGAGCGCTGCTACATGAATAGGGCCCTATTCAACAAGAATAATCCATCTTTGGTTACTATTGATAATCCTCTTCCAACATTCCCTAAAATGTTAACCAAGGAATCTTTCCTGGATTCGGTAAACCCCAAAAAATAGATGAATTTCAACGTTAGAGGTCAATTAAAACCCTAAATCACTATTTTTGGTCAATTTCTATTCGAGTCCCCCTAAGTGGCAGTGACTCATTACTCACATTCCATGGGTCCAAAATGTGCAGTGATGGGCTGAAAATCATCAACAAAATCAAAGAAATGATCTAAAAGGTACAAAGAGGATGCCCAAAAAAATAAAATAAAAAAAATCTGTCATGGCATACAGATGATGAGTAAGTCATCTTATTAGGATGCATACAAGTTTCCCCCGCATGCACACTTCCATTTTTACGATCCCTTTTTTTTTTTTTTTTGTGTTACGATCGTCCTTATATTTAAATCTAAAAGAATTAAGATTTTGGGTTCTTTGCGCCTAATTTTGTTGATGTTATTGTTGGGCTATGATTATGTTTGCAGCCTCAAATGGGCTATAATAAAATTGGGCTTGGCACAGCTACTTTAACCATTGCCATATCCTTCAAATTAGATGAGGTTCAAGATCTAGACCCAAACAAATGGACTATGTCGCTTTTCTTATGTGCAACTTTACTGTTAAAGTATTGCCTCTTAAACTCGATAAGTTGTTAGTTGTTGTGAACCGTTGATCTTTTTCCAAGATCAATGGTGGGTATTGAGGCTATAAATACTGCCTTCCACTGTTTCTCTAATTCTTTCTTTACGAGTTTAATTTTTGAGACTGTTCTAGAATTTTCCATGTTTTCTTCTCTTCGTCTTCTCTGTCATCTTCAACTTTTAGTCGAAAGGTTTCTTGGTTTTTCTCTGTGAAATTAAGAGTTCATGTGATTTTAAGTGAGAACATTGGTTGTTGGTTGGAACTTGTGGTCTTTTGGTCCATAGAAGCAATTTCGACTCGTCATTTGAGGGTTTGCGTTTTAGGTATTATGTATAATACAGAAGGGTATAATGTTCTGAGCCTAAAATATGTTATACTTTGATGCCTTGTTAAATTGATCGAGTATTATAATTGTTCATTTTCGTTCTATACAGTTCCCTTTTATTTATTTATTTTTTATATTATAGATTTGTGTTTCGAAAGTCTTATTGATGAATTAAAGTAGTCCCAAGCGCGATTCTAATATATATACTTCCTTGACCATAATGATATGAGAGCCTTTGGTGACTATTCTTGGGTCTTCGGTCGTGATTTGGATGTGAAAAATCAATTTTCATGATTCAATTTGAAATTTAGAAATCCCAGATCTGAATTTTTTGTAAGTTATGCATTTGGTGGCTGTTCTTGATTGCAAAATCAACGTTTAGTAGAATAAATCCGTATTTCTCCTTCAAATATGGAATTAAACCTTATATCTGAAAGGTTGTTGGACAAATTTGTATGGTTCTTGGTATTTTTGCAACTTCTGTCAATTGTTGGCTGTAGCAACAGAGCCGGCACCTGGCCAGCCGCACGGTCGTCTGTGCTGGCTCTACCGAAATTTTCCGTTCGTTGTTCGCCAGAATTCATATCCTTGCTTAAATGGGTCTTCTGGTTTTTGCACCATTATATGAATCTCCCATTTCGTGTCTTTCTAGAAAGAGGAGGAAGAGAAAAGATGGAGAAGAAGCTGCTGAAAGGGTCTCATTCTTTACCCTTTTCTTTTGACTCCTAATTTTCTCGTTCTTCAATTTCCAATTCTTGATTTCCTCTGCAATAGATCCAGATGTCCTATATTTCTGCTAGAAAATTTTGATCCTATTTATTCGAACATTTGTAATGGTTGTAAGACTTCCAACCAAAACTAGCTATCAAACTTTACAATTTACTCTCGCAAAAGTAGAATTCAGCTGGAATTCAATAATCCAGCTAATATTTTATTAATGAACTGAAATTAATTGCTGAAATAAGAACTAATTGAAGATAACAGTATAAGAAATGAGAAGAGAAGAGAAGAGAATAGAAGAATATGAAAATCTAGAAGAGAGGAAAAGGACCGGAGATCCGTTAATACATTCCACACCGCTCTTCTTCCCTCCAACTGTTAGTTATAACAATAGAGAAAACGTGTTTGGTTGTGTATTGTGTTTTGCACTTTTACAATTTAAAAGAAATGAAACAGTGTCGTCCTCATTTGAATTTCTGTAAATTTGTGGGTTCCTGTTTTTCTTCCTTCCCCAGTTTGCTCTTCTTCATTACATTCCTCCCCCCTCAAATTGACCTTGTCCCTAAGGTTGGAAGCAAGGATAAGTCTCTTGAATAACGGTTGTGTCCTTCCAGGTGGCATTATCCTTTAAAGTACCCTTCCAATGAATTAACCATTGAGTGACTGTCGGCTATGATTTTAATGAAGCGAGTCTGTAAGACTGAAAGTGGTTCATGGTGACCTTTGTCCCGTTCTCCTCCTTCCGGTATCAGTAAAATAGGTACTTTTTGCTCTCCTATTTTTTTTTTCTTTAGCAATGATACATGGAAAACAGGATATATCTTAGAAGTATTGGGTAGGCTGAGTTCATAGGCTACTTGTCCAATTCTCCTGATGATATGATAAGGTCCATAGTACCTGGCAGCTAATTTCTGGTTGCTTCTAGTCATCACTAATTGTTGTCTGTAAGGTTGAAGTTTCAAATACACCCAATCTCTTCTTTCTCAGTTCGATTTTGATTAGCATAAAACTTCTTTCTTGCTCCGCTTGAGCCAGTGTTCCTTTACTAAAAGGTCCATTTGATGCCTTTCCTGCATCAATTTCTACTGCAGCTACATTAGTTTGTTGATAAGGTCCTAAAGCTAGCTGTGGTGGTTTAATACCATATAAAGCTTCAAAAGGCTTATCTTAATTGATATATGATAGGTGGTATTGTACCACCATTCGGCCAAGGATAACCGGTTAATTCACTGTTTGGGTTGGCGAAATGTCATGCATCTAAGGTACATATCTAGGCATTGGTTGAGCCATTCAGTTTGACCATCCGTTTGTGAGTGGTATGCAAAACTTAAGTGAAGTTTAGTGCCCATTAATCTGAACAATTCTTGCAAAAATCCACTAGTGAAAACTTTGTCCCTAATATTGTCCATAAAAGATCCTTACCACCGTTCTTGTAGAAAATGGATGAGATAAGACCATGAAGTGCCCATATTTGGTGAACCTGTCTACTACTACTACTACTAGTACTGCTACTGGTATCACAGTCTTCCCTTTTGATGAAGGTAGCCCTTCAATGAAGTCCATGCTTATGTGGCTCCAAGAATATTTTGGCTTAGGTAATGGCTGCAAGAGGCCAGGGTAAGGAACATGTTCACCTTTGCATCTTTGGCAAGCGTCACAGCGAAGTACCTCATTCTTGATCTCCTTACTCATACCAGGCCAGAAAAAAGTGTTGTTTAGCCCTGTACATACTGGCTTGGACGCCTAAATGACCTCGATTTTGGGAGGAATGAATATTCTGTATCAACTTGGATCTGATTTGACCTCTTGACCCAATATATAATTTCTTTTTATATTTGGGCAGTCCATTTTTCGTAAGTGAAGTAAGAATTTTCCCCAGGGTTTATCAAGGTTGCCTCAATTAGTTGTTCAGCTTTCTCATCTCCTTTATAGCTTCCTATTACCTTTGGTATCCAGGTAGGTATAACATGGGATGTGGCAGCAGTTTCTAAGTTGGCCTCCTCTCTTCTTAATAGTGCATCAGCCACAATATTATTAGCTCTCTTCTTATATTGTATCTCATAACTAAGCGCTAGTAGTTTGGTTAGCCATTTTTGTTGGAGAGGAATAGTGATTTTTTCCTCTAGTAAATACTTTAAGGACTGATGATCAGCTTTAATCACAAAAATGATGTCCCTCCAAATAATGTCTCCATTTTCCAACTGCAGTAACCAAGGCTAGTAGCTCATTCTCATATATGGACATTCCCAACTTTTCAACAAATGCCTTTACTCATATAAGCAATAGGCATCCTTCCTTGCATCGAGACTGCTCTTATTCCCCATGGCAAACATCAGTCTCCACAATAAAAGGTTGGTTAAAATCTGGAAGGGCCAACACACAAGTGTACTACACATAGCTTCCTCCAATATCTGGAATGCTGCTTCAGCATTGTCATTCCAACTGAAGCAATCCCTTTTTAGGAGGTCAGTTAGGGGTTTAGCCAGGACCCCATATCCCTTCACAAACTTTTTGTAGTATCCTGTCAGGCCAATGAATCCCTTCAATTGTTTCACACTACTAGGTCTAGGCCATTGCTGCCTGGCACTCACCTATAGAAGGTTTGCTGATACCCTTGTTGCTGAAATTATGTGACATAGGTATTCCACCTTGGTTTGTCTAAATGAGGATTTGGATCTCTTAGCAAATAGCTTATGCTTCTTCAAGGTTTCTAGTTCAATTGTTAAATGCTTACAATGAGATTCCAGATCCTGGCTATACACTAAAATGTCATCAAAGAAAACTAATACGAACTTCCTCAAATGTTCCTTAAAGACTTCATTCATCAAGCACTGGAAGGTGGCTGGCGCATTGGTGAGTCCAAAAGGCATCACCTTAAATTTATACAAGTCATGGTGGGTTTTGAAGGCTGTCTTATGCACATCAGCCTCCGCCACTTTGATTTGATGATACCCCGCCCTTAAAATCAATTTTAGAGAACCACCTTGCCCTATACCATTCATCAATCAATTCATCAATCAGAGGCATTGGATATTTATCCTTAATGGTGAGGTTGTTCAATTGGTGACAATCCATGCAAAATCTCCATGTTTTGTCTTTCATTTAACCAGTAGTACAGGTGAGGCATAGGGGCTATTACTTTGTTGGATGATCCCAGTTTCCAACATCCTCTTCACCATTCTTTCCATTTCAACTTTTTGTATATATGGCATCTGTAGGGCATTATTTTAAAGGGTTGTGCCCCTTTCTTAATGGGAATGGTCATTAAACCTGGGGAGTGGCATCCCTCTTGGTTCTACAAAAAACTTCTGAATATTGCTCAATGATTACGTGCACTTCAGCAGGAGAAGTGTCCTCTTCATCCTCATTCATAGCTTGGATTTTGGCTACAATTCCATAAGGTTGTCTATAAAAACATTGATCTAGCTGACCTCTTTCCATCATTAGAAACTTCTCATTGAAGTTTTCACTCTTCAATTCTACCCGTTCCCCATTGTAGGCAAACTTGATGCTACTCTGTTTGAAGTAAAAAACGATTGGGTTGAATTGGCTCAACCAGTCTACTCCTAACACCATGTCACTCCCACTTAACCTCAACACTCTCGGCTGAAATTGATATTCCGTTCCTTGCATAGTCCAAGTAAGTAGGTTACATATGGCAGTACTGCTCAGCTTATCTCTATTGGCCACAATTACTGTTAAAGGTTTGGTGGGTTCTACCTTGGATTTTAGTTCCTGAATTAACTTCTCATCAATAAAATTGTAAGTCCTGCCACTATCAATGAGAATAGATACCTTCCCCCTCTTCACTTGCCCATGTATTCTGATGGTTTTCGATTTTAAGCTCCTAGTCAAGGCATTGATGGAGATCTCCTCATCTTCAAAGTCCCTGTCCTTTTCCATGAATTTTTTCACTTCCTCAGTTTTCAGTTCGTCTTCCTCTTCTACCAGAATAAAATTCAACATCAAATTTTACATGTATGACCAGGGTTGTACTTCTCATCACACCTAAAACACAACCGCAAACTCCATTTGGTCTGTATATTAGAGGGGGTGATTGTTTTGAATTTTAATGGGTGGTTTTGGGTCTTTTGGCCTGGTTCAGTACTATTGTGGGGTAGTTGGTGGTGAATAAATTCACTAGGTTTTTGGGATAAGATAGGCCATTTGGGTTGGTAAGGAATTTCAGTTGGAATTTTTGAGCATATGTTCAAGGCTAATATGGTATTTTCCTATAGGATGGCCAACTTCAAATGCTTGTGAGACAGAGGTTGGTCTAAAGATTTTAAACATGGACTTAATTTTTCCCTTCAATCCACTAGTGAATACAGAGATATAGTATGACTCAAGGAGGTGGGGAAGAGACAACATAACCTGAGATTTGAGATCCTAAAAAAGGTCATGATATTCAGCTACTGATCTTCTTTTCCTGATCTTACTGAAGGTTTCTATAGCTTCTTAGCCTTTGCAAATCGCTTACATACCTTTGTAGAGAATAAACCCCAGTCAGTATTGGGGTTGCTACTGATGAAGACATGAAACCATACATCTGCCCTTCCCTTCAAATACTCACAGCAACATTGATTCTCACTTCATCAGGGATTTGATGTATTTGGAAATATTTTCGAGCTTTCCTCAATCATTCTCTAGGCCCATCTCCACTAAAATAAGAGAAGTCAATCTTAGGCAACTTAACTCATCCTCTCATATCACCGCCATTGGTACCATTTCCCGATGCTGATCCTAGATGTGGCGTGAGCAATCCTTCACCATTATAAATCTGAACTCGTGAACTCATTTTCTGTTTGTCTTTAGATTTTCCCTTTTGCCCCATCATTTGGGCCATCATTGCTACTAGTGATTCGTGCTTGGAATTCAGCTCCCCTATCATTAACTCCATACGGTCATGTTTGCTACACAAGGCTTTCAATGTTTGATTTGAGGTCTCTACTTTGTTACCTACTCCTTGGAGAGTTTCACCCAGATCTTCAACTTCCCTAACCAATTTTTTAAGGTGTTCTTCTACTACTATAGCTCGGAGTATCCATATCCAAAATTGTAGCTACTCTGATACCAATTGTAAAGGTTGTAAGACTTCCAACCAAAACTAGCTATCAAACTTCACAATTTACTCGCACAAAAGTAGAATTCAGCTGGAATTCAATAATCCAGTTGATATTTATTAATGAATTGAAATTAATTGTTGAAATAAGAACTAATTGAAGATAAAAATATAAAAAATGGGATGAGAAGAATAGAAGAGAAGATGGGAATCTAGAAGAGAGGAAAATGATTGGAGATCCATCAATACATTCCACACTGCTCCTCTTCCCTCCAACTGTTAGTTATAACAATAGAGAACGTGTTTTGGTTGTGTGTTGTGTTTGCACTTTTACAATTTAAAAAAATGAAACGGCGTTGTCCTCATTTGAATTTCTGGTAAATCCGTGGGTTCATGCTTTTCTTCCTTTCCCAGTCTGTGATGATATTTGATCTCTGCTCCTCTTCATTACAACATTATCGTTTTTTGCAAATATCTTGTCGCACGTTCTAATTTGGTATGTTTTGGCTGAAACTTAAGGTTTTATAATCAGTTTTCCTTTGAATGAATCATATTTTGCCTTTTCGTTTTTTCTAGAGGACAATCCACTTGATCTTCTCTCTCCTTTAACCGTTCGATCAATTCTCTATTCGTCTTTCTTAATTTTTGCAATTCATACCAGTTGCTTCAGATTTTCCAATTTTTTATAATTTATTCCTCGATCTTGATTAGTTATAATCTTGGAATATATGTGTAATCCATTGCACTTCCAGCTCATTCATCTGGGAATGTTCTTTACATCAGTTTTGTGAAAAATAAAATTATTTCAATTCTTTAATAGTCTATCGTTTTGCTATAAAGTAATTCATTCCTTGATTTGAGTTTGTTTTATCTGGTAATGGGTTGCACAAATTCGAAGAAAAAATATGCCGAAAATGCCAGATTGTTGCGGAGGAGCTAATCAATGAACGTCCGCCACCCGCAAGGAAATCAGATGATGGCCCATGTGGTGGCTCTTGCTTCATCCACATTGGTTTCTTTGGGGCTTGATGCGTTGAATCGACATCATCCCTTAAAATCTGAATCATTTTACGAATTGAATGAATAATTTTTAATATTTTTAATTCAATATTAATAAATAATCTCACTATTATGATCATTGACGGTCAATAGTCAACGACCACCCTACCTCACTGACAATCTTGGATCCACCACTGGTTGGCTGGTTCTCTTGACACCATTTTATCCATTGAGGAATTTTGGTGATCAAAACTCGAGACCACCATATTGGCTTGCATTTGCCTAACTTGAATATTTGATATCTTTTTTAGCATATTATGAGCAATTCTTGATGTTTCGCCTCTAATTGATATACTTCCATCACTGCACATGTATTTTGACATCAATTGTTTGATTATTTCTCTGATTCGATAAAGTTTTTCTTTGTTCACATTGAGCATTGACATGAGAACATGATTCTCATGGAATCCTTGTGAAATTGGACATTGATTTTCGTATAAACTACTATAGTTGTTTGTTCTTTCTTTATATTGTGTGTAATAGCTTGTTTTACATTAAATTGATACAATGAGTGCTGTTATTAATTATTGTTGGAACTAATTCTGAATTCTTTCACAATTTGTGTTGAAAAGCATTTTAAAGAATTTGTGGTAAATTTTTCAAGAACTTGGTGTTTCTTAAAAATGGCACTACAACTATTTTTGAACTTGAGGTTTTTAATGGAAAAAATTAGATTTTTCCATTTGGCAATAAAAAATGGAAGGAGTTCTTGTTCAACAAAAAATTTCAAAAGCTATTAATAAAGATTACCTTGCTTCTATGATTGGTGAACAATCATGAGGCACATGAACTTGCCTATACATCTATTATTTCTTATTTCCTGTCAAGTTTTGAGAAAACTAGGAAAGTTAGAATTTACTGAACTCCTGTGGAAAAAGTTAGAAGAATTTTTGGGTTAAATCCACACCAAATAAATTATTTCTTTAGAAAGTATTTTTTAGTTTTAATATTGATCTTTTAAAAGAATTACGGAGTGTTTGGTATCAATTAAAATCTAGATTTTAATCTAAGTTAAAGTCAATAATTCATTTTAATCATATATTTTTACAACTACACATTTCATCAAATTCTATCAAAATCTACTAAAAATTTGAGCCTTAGATGATAATTTGGATGTCTTTAACAAATTGGTTCAATGTTTCACAAACATACGCTATTCCTAAGGCCTATATGGATGTCAAAAAAGCTATTAAGTATGGTAGTGACACTTTTATTCATAAAATTATCATTAATTGTTTAAGAAGTAAAGATATGAAATCAAAATAAAAAAAAAAAAATTGAAAATAGTAATTTTGATAGTTTGTTTGTCAGGGTTAGTTCACAGAATAGGCAAAACGAGAGTCACGAAAATTAAGTAATGAGGGAAATAGTCATAAGAAAAAGAATAGAAGGAGATTTAGATAAAAGTTTAAGGCAAGAAATAAAAGAATGTTATGTGCGTGAAAAAATTAATCATTTTATAAAAGGAAAAGTGAGCAGAAAGATAAAGTAGTTGATGAAGGAAATGTAGTAGAATCCATAGAGACCAACTGTTGATGTCTACGTAGTCACTGCACAACAATTGATTCACACACATCAAAGAATATATCTTGAATTCTAATTGCACATTGCATAAGACTTCTAGAAAGCATTTATTAGTTAATTTTAAGAAAATTGATGGGAGAGAGGCGGTAATGGGTAATAATGTGGCCTTAGGGTTGAAGGAATTGACATTGTGATATTAAACTTTGAAAATAGATATATCTATACTCTTGAAAGAGTTAAATATGTTCCAAATTTAAATAAAAATATGATTTTAACGGGGGATTTAAATGACATAGGATTGCAAAGTAGGATTAGAAATTGCATGTTAAAAGTGATAAGTGGATCACTTGTCATTTTCGAAGGTACCATAAAGAACGGAATTTATGTCAATAAAGGTGACGCAATACTTAATTACACTACTAAGTTCTCTAATGCTGAAATTGATGCTACTTTAAAGTGGCATAATCTAAGTGGCAGAATAGGCAAGTACATGTTAGAAAGAAGCCTTAATTCTCCATAAAGCTTTGGTGATTGTTTCGTTCGCATATATCACTTTGGGTATAGTTTTTACTGAGCAAGTATTGTTTGGAGACACATATTTCACTTATAGCAGTTTCCAAATTAGCTTCTCCTACCTAGAAGATGCTGCAATTAGTTGGGCTTCAGACAGAGCCACACATTACATGGCACCTTGGGGGCATGTCAGATATTTTTTTGGTATGATTGTTGGATGTGTGAGACCACGTTGATATCCCTATTCCAACACCGACATCACACATTTGCGAGGGTGTAGAATTTTTTTGATGACGTTGTGTGGGATATATGACATTTATTACAGGTTCTACATCCTCTTATGGCGATACGGATAGGGGTTATACCTTTATGTGCAGATTCCCCAGATCGTATTGCTTGGCGGGATATATCGGATGGCAGCTTCGCTACCAAGTCCGCATGACTGCTCGTATGTACTGGACGTCAGTGTTAGGATTCGTATCGGTTATTGTGGAGCTCCGTTTTGCCTGTTACTGTCTTATTCTTCTGCTGAAGACTATGGTAAGACCTCATTCCAATAGATGTGGTTATTTAGAGGAGAATTGGCTTCTCATTCCAGTTGGCTTTTAGTTGTCAGTGCTGTTCTGAAACTGAGACTATCAGTCACATCTTCACTGGCAGTAGCACTTCTGATAAGGTATGACAGCATTTTGGGGATATTTTTTGAATTCCTATGAGTTCAAGAATGCGAGTCAAACAGAGGTTCCAGAGATGGAGGTATTCTGGATAGTATGTTCAATGTGGACGCATACGTACTATTATTCCTCTACTAATATTTTTGTTTCTTTGAACCGAGAGAAATGATGTAAAGTATAGGGGGATCCACACGGAAGCCAGACGTATCATTTGGATGGTTTATCTCATGACCCATTTTCTTCATAAGGGAAGATTGTTTCGGGCTGTGCATTGGCGAGGGGATTTAACACTTGCACCCATCTTTGGTATTGCTTTGGACCCCCTTCCCCATCTCCCATATTCTGGTTTGGTGGCACACTCCATCAGTCGGATCTGTCAATATCAATACTGATAGATGCGCCAGGATGATTTTGAGAGCGCAGGAAGCATCATCAAAGATCACGCATGTCAATGTATTAGGGCTTTCTCAACTTCTTACGGATCGTGCATGATATTAGAGGCAGAGCCCAGGGCTATTCTGGATGGAATTTTACTAGCTAGAGGACTCGATCTCTTCGACATTTGGATTGCGTCAGATTCTGTAGTGGCTACTCACTGTATCACTAGAGGAGGATGATCATGGGCTATTTAGAACGTCCTTAGACATATCATAGACATCATATCATTCGACAGATACAAAATTTCCCACATCTACAGAGAGGAGAATCAGGTTGTAGATACTCTTACTACAGAATGTTGGGATAATCGACGATATCAGATATATGGAGCAGCAAACCTATCACGAGATGTTAGGGCACTCGTACAGATTGATATACATGGACTACACAGAATTAGAATATGATTTTTTTTTCTTATTTTTGTTCATTATCATTTATTTTCATTGTAAGAGAAGTAGTATTTCCTCATTTACCGTTTTAATTATTTCCTCATGTAACCACAATATTCTTCTATCACAAGTGAGGACATATTAATAAAATTTCGGAGGTACAACCTTCCTTTAACCAAAAAAAATAAAAAAATATTCTTCATAAAAAGGGACCGATTGAAAAAGATTTCATTTCAAAAGTTCCATTTTGAGACTTTAAGTGAACAACATAGGCTGCACTTTAATATTGAAAAATATAAATCCACTTTTGTTCTAGAATACATTCAATTTGATATTTGGGATCTTTTATCTATTGTCATTCAAGGAGAAAATAAATATATTTTCTCTTAGATTGATTTTTTTTAATGAAATTTTTGATTTTTTTATTGAAATAAAAATCGAACACTTTTGAAAATTTTAAATTTTGGAAAACTTTAACAGAAAATCAAATTGGTAAGAAAATTAAAAAGAATTGACCATGCTTTAGAGCTTTGAAATTTTGGTTTTAATCAATTTTGTAAACTGAATGAGATTCTAAGATATAAAATTTTACCTTACAACCAAGAGCTCAAAAATGTGTATTTTTAGGATGTCCCGAAGAGGTAAAAGTGTATTGTGGCCTAAATATTAGAGATTTATGATTATAACAAGTAGGGATGTGATTTTTAAAGTGCCTGACATGTCCTAATTGAGCGATAAAAATATTAAGAGTACTTCTAAGTTAGGAGAAGCTAGTGGGACCAAGTCATAGGTGGAGTTTGAGTCCACACTTGACCTCATCGATGAGGTTTAGATGGACGATGGATTTGAAAAATATTTTTGATTTAGGAGAAATAGAAGAAGGTAATGTTCAGGTGTAAGGATAAGGGAGAGACATAGCAAACTATCTTAGATGATTATTAATTCACTAGAGATAGAATTAGAGGGGAGCTAAGAAGACCATCCATGTTTAGAGATTATATTTCTTGTGCCGTCTTTTTCTATCAAGATCTAGTCTTTAAAGAGCTTGATTTTATGATGACGCTATTAATAGCTACCAGTTAGGGATGACAATGAGACAGGTATGGGACGGGTTGGTCATTTCCAACTCCGTCCCGTCGGGTATTTTTGTTATCTTGCCCAATCCCCGTACCCGGTTAAACTGGGACGGGACGGGGTAGGTCCCCT
>CADEPD010058740.1:0-12060 GCA_902829195.1 Fraxinus dipetala
ATCCGGTTACACATTACAATTGGAGACGAGATCATATGAGCAATTTTAGCCAACGCAATTGTACTGGTCTATGCCCATAAACTAGAAAACTACTGCAAGGTATTGGATTGTGTTATTTCATCTTAATAATAGGACGGAAACTTATTAACTTGGGGAACATCATATCTTGTATTGAAGTTTCTATTACCCTTTCTCCTTTAGAAGAAATAAATTTCATGCAGTAAATCAATAGAGTAAGATCATACCTTCTTCTGTACAAGTAGATTGAGTTGACAAGAATATGCAAATTATACAACAGGTTATCAGTCTTGCAATTACATTATCCAACCCTTCCATCATCCTGATATCATGCTGGAAAGTTTCCCCATCGGGGTTGTTGGATCATAACCGGGATTTTTATTTATTTGTGTTAATGGGAATCAAGAAAAAATAGTTTAATTTTCAGGAAAAAAAAAAAAAATCAGCTTATAAGTTTTGTTTGAAGAAGAGGAATTGCCAGGCGACAAAATGGCATCAAAAAACTTAGATTATCAGTTTGACTTAGGGGTGGGTACAGCTGAGACAATAGGGGGAGGGAAGTGAGAGAATATCAAATTAAAATAATAAAATATTATTTTAAAATTTTGATTGGCTATGTTTTTAACTAACACCCTGTATGATTGATATAATTTGTATTTGTTTATTATTAGGTAATTTTTTAGTACATTAAAATAATGTGGCGGAACAACAATTCACGTATTATGATTCATCCTTTGTCTAAAATCCGTCCCTCTCCTTGTCCGCTTGTGAATGCAACATCCACGAAATGGGATTTGGCTTTTAATAATCATGTCATGAGTGCGATTAATATAGATCTTCGATTTAGTAATAGTTCATTAAGTATATTTGACTAATTTGTTCCAAAAAAAATATTTAAAAAATGATTGTTTAATTGACTGTTCAAATAATGGTTCATATTTTTCAAAACGAATGGTCTGAACGATTGAGGTCAGAGGTCAATCCAGAGTAAATGGACTTAGCCCAACGAGTAAGTTGGTAGGAAAGTCAGTAGAATAGACCATAGAATTGTGTAACAAGTTATCTCGGATGTTACATGACAATGTTGACGCAAGACCAACCTATGAGTGAAATAAAAATATAGAACAGAAATTGAGTAACAAGTTATCTCGGATGTTAAAAGACTAAAATTAACTCATCGCTTAGTTAACAACAATCAAGATAAGTCGATAAGTCTTATATTACGTAAGAACCAATAACTTGAAATACGTTCTTGTATGCTCAATTTATCAAGTTTCAGAGGTGATTGTATGCTCAATTCCAAGGGAACGTGACTAGCCAGCTAATTATTTGAGGATATTTGTCCCTCCATTAACATTAAGGCAACGCATCGGGGACCTTGGACTACTGATCAATTACGAAAGAAACGTGAAGACTTCATATATTTACAAGCACAATTTACATAGAGAATGTTAGTTACTCGAAGAAGACAACGATTGCATCTTCACTCTCGCCATGAAAAAGGAACAATAAGGCCTTGTTTGATGTGTAAAATTTTCCATCGAAGTTGGAAAATATTTTTCATTTTCCACATTTTTGGCTGTTTGATAATCAAAATTTTCTAGACAATTGATTTTCCAGCTTTGTCTCATTTTCTATCTTTTTTTTGAATTTGCTTTTCCACCTATTTGGTGGTTTTTTATTTTCCAATTTTTATTTTTATTGCAATGGAAATAAATTTTATCCCCAACTGTAAAGTAAAATTCTCTTTAATAGACAATTTACATTTAAAATAAAGTTAAACAAACATCAAAAGATATAAAATTTCAATATTTTTTTACGTGGAAAATTATACTAATCACACACAATTAAAATAACATATTACATTTTTACTTGGCCGTTTCACCACCTTCGGGTAATCGAAATGTTAACGTATATTTATTTTTTTCATAAATATCATGATTATTAAGAGAGGAGGAGGAGAAACTCATTGTCTATTGGGAGAAAGTAGTTCAGTTTCACCCACAACGATGACAAGAAATTGTATGACAATATTGACTATCAATAAAAATTTCTGAAATCGGTGTACGTGTAAAACAAGAAGGCTGAGTTGGAAAACGATCAAGTAAGCTTAAAATGGTGCAATTTATTGGAGGACTGCAGTGAGTACAGATTGGAAAGATAGAGATATTTCTGACATTTAGTGCTTTTATTCCGTCAACAGGGCCAGAATGTAAACTGGTCGAGATTTGCTATTTGTACCGGATGGGTTTAACAAAATGTATACATATACCTCACATGAATGGGTCATGCATGTAATAAAAAATTACTCAAAAAATTCCAACCCCCCCCGGCCCCTTTGTGAGGTGCCGGTGAGGGTTCGGTCAACCCCCACCCGATACACCAAGCATGTTTCAAACTAATTTCTGATTCTATTGGCTAAAGTACTACGCTGATTGCCATTGTAAGATAGGAAATTGTTTTTCTGAATACAAATGGTTTGCTGTACAACTGTATGGTGGAATTCACGTAGGATGGTCGTGAGGTCGTAGAAGTAGTGTCAACTAACCCAAAAATTAATTGGGCTCGATTGAAATTCAATTTTCGTAGCACTAAGAGTTTACGATGTTAGACTATCTGATACTCTTCGGATTGTTATGGCTCTCAAACTTTTGTATAGCACATTCACTTGTAACTCTCATTTATCTTTGTTTGAGCTTATTGTACTCATTAGGGAACTCCAATCGATTGTAATATTTTTAATATAAAAACAAAATTAACATTGTTCGATATTCAAGCAGAACACTTTCAATTCATTTATTATTTTCTTTACATGATATCAGAGTCCATTAAACTTAAACGAAGTAATTTGATCTAATTCAGATTAAAAAATGAGCACATGAATTTCAAAATTGATTTGTTCAAATAACCCTCAAAATATGGTATTAGAGCGGGCGAAGAATTTTAGGGAAAAAATCACCCCCTCCAAAGAATTTAAAATTGAGATTGCTGCTCGGATGCCATAGAGATTTCATTTCTCTGTTAAAATGGTTTCCGGTTGTATGATTTCCTCGTTAGAATTTTTCCAAAAACCCAAACTTTGCCTCGTCGATATGTTTCTGCATAGTAGAAGAGTCCACAATCGGTAAACCGTCTTCATCATGTGAAAGGTGGATTGAACGCCATAGATAATCAACATCATCCCATATGTTATAATCAAATACGTTGACGTTTCTTAATTCTCAAGTCTATGCCGTGTTAACTTTCGTAAATGTATTATCTACTTGTAGGAAGGGAAGGACTTTTTGATATTTAATTCGAAATATGTTTTAAGTGCACACGCAAACACATATATTTGAAATTCTGAACAATTGCACATATATGAACATTATATACATATATAGATTAATATTAATTATATTACCCAACACTTGAAAACGAGGCACGTAGGGGTGGCAAGCGGGCTCTCTCAATTAAAGTGTGGATCAACTTGACTCATGAGATTTTTTCTTAATTTGGTGGACGAACCGAGCCAGCTTGTAACTCGTGCTAAAATTGCATATTTTACTCATTGAGCTTACGAGCCAACTCACACGAACAATTCAAAACTTGAAACATAACTTATCCGACTTAACACCCTTAGGGCACATTTGTTTTCGCGTTGCGAATGACTAAAAATATTTGTCTTATTTGCCTTAGTGATAAGTCATTAGCAGTTGTTTCTACGAAGGATATTCTAGGAATTAAACTCTGTACTTTTGTACAATTTCTTTTTATAAAATCCAATAAATTAAAATTATGTTTGCCTATATATAATTACCCTACTCAATTACCTCAAGTGCATGTTTATAATTTACTCTATAAATTATTAGCAGACCAGCAAGTTCTATAGTTTTACTTTTACTAATAATGATTAATATATAATTAGTTGTGCAAAAAGAAGAAAAGAAAAATACATTTTTTAAGCTACAAATAATTTTCTTGATTAATTTAAATTATAGCTAAAAAGGGGAAAATTAGCAGAACAAGATGCTTTCAAATCTAGCATAAGATAAAATGGTACAATAAGAAATTAGTTTATTTATTTATTTATTTTTTATGATATGGGAGATTTCTGTAATTTATTAAAGAAAATGAGTGTTTTTGTAATAGTAAATTGTGCAGTATATTGGCACTATAATTTAATTTGTTGCACCACATTTTAATTGCATTAGTGTCCTCAACATTTTCTCATTGTAGCACTTATTTTCATAACATCTTTTTCTTTTAATTCTTAATCTTTAAAATTCACTAATGAACGCATATTATCCTTGATAATATTTTTGTCTTTGAAATGAGAGATCATTATTTTGTTACACTTTTGTATGTATTTCTAAAAAATATGGTGTAAGCAAGTTGTTTTACGTCCTCTCAATGGACGTTTTCGACGAAAACTGTTATCAGATAAAAATATGTTAATTAATTGAAGATTGATGATAAGAAGACGATGAAAAAAGTTGAAAATATAAGTTCTACGATGAGCAAAGATTAATAATCTTAAATATAATTAAAATTAACATTGATCCTTATTCAATATTCAATGTTATTCTTTGTGGCATTATTAGTGTTATAATAACTATATATTTCAATAGACATTAATAACTAAAAAAAAAAAAAATTATACGAACATTAAGAAGTATAGAGTTGTGTTTCAATTTCCGGATAACATTTAATTGATTGCTTGTTACATTTTTTGTGAAATAAATTTTAGGAGATTCTAAGAGAGTCTTTACTAAACTTGTCGATAATTTAAAAAAAAAAATTGGTGAAATTAAATTTTTTTTGAATGAATTATTTGAATTAAGTGTTTGAATGATTCTAGTATCTCCACCAAGAAGGTATGTGTACAAGAAATAATTGCTTAATTTTTTGGAATTAAAGTGGTTCAAGGAAAGGTTCCACCCCAGGGCATAGCTTGATGCTGCCTGCCATTTCAAAGACTGGATGTGGATCTTCGTCGGGTTTGGGAGGGTTTCGAGATGGTGAACAGACGAATGCGAGAGGCAAAGAAGTAGATGTCATGTCATTTTCCCGAATTTTGCAAATTGGCACTTGTATCAAAGAAACATGATTATTAATTCCTATTATGTCATTCTATTTGTCTTCTACTTTTTGACAAAGTAGTATTATTCTTATAACAAATATGCACGGGTTTAGTATTCTTTAACTGAAAGATTTAGTTATTACTCGGTCCTCAATTTATGGCTCTTGCAAGTAGCATGAATGACTACTTTCTTGACTCTTCTGCATAATTTTTAGGGACATCTATCTTATGAAACAAACAAATATAATTCATGTTTATTTTGTGTACTCACGTTGAACAGCTGAGGTGGTTACTTGAATGAATTTCCAACACGATTAGTTCAGTTGTACTGCACACACAGTGTGGCAGTACGACGTACAATTTGATTTCTACTCCAAAACTTAGTTTTGTACTTCTCCAATAATGTCTTGTTTGGTGGGCCTAGCATTATAGTCAGACATCATTTGCTATATTTTAATGAGCCTTCTACGTGAACGGCCGCGTACGCTTGCAGTAATAATCCTATTTTAATTATCAATTTTCTATTCTCGAACATGCAATGGATAACTTTTAGTACGTAATATTTACTAATCAAATAATTTAAATTAAAACAAGTTCTTGTTTCAATAAATGGAAAAAAATTACATTAAATAAATATTTCAAAAATTAGATATGTGAAGGAATGTAAATGTATTGAAATTACTCAACACAGAAGAATACCTCAACATTAAACTATATTTTTGCAATCACTTATTTAGAGTGTGTTTGATGCACAATTTTTTAGGAAATTTTGCTAGTGGTACATCAAAAGATGTATCTAATGGATTACACCCCCTCACATGGGGTGCGACCCCTATGTATTCTAGCAAAACATTTTTTTAGGAGGGAATGTATTTTTTTGTGATGTGATGTAAATATGTGGTTGAAAAAAAAAATTATTGATGTGATGAAAAATATTATTTTATTGAAGAATATGTGATTGAAAATGAGTAGAAGAATGATAATGTTGCTCAAACACCTGTTTAGTGGAAACTAAAATCTAAACTTTAATCTAAATTAAAGTCAATAATTAATTTCAACCACATATTTTATGGACTCCAGAACTTTTCAACCTCAGATTTCATTAGGAGTGAGCATGTTTTGGTTCGATCCGGTTCTAAATGGAATCGAACCTATCGATCCAACCGATTCCGATTCGGTTATGTATATCGAAAAAAATTATAAAATAAAGTATAAAACTACTTGTCAAATTAAAAAAAAAAGACAAAAATAGAGTATGAAACCACCGCATTCTTATAATCTAACAATACAAAAAATTTGTTAAACAAGCCAACAAACAAAAATCCATTCCAAATCTCATATCAACTTTTAAAAATGGAAAAATAATAAATTATTAAACACAATATAAATGGTAAAATGTCGATCGAAAATTATCTTTTAAGAAAATTCATATAACAATAACCAAATTATTTTAATAATTCTTAAGGATCGTGATTCTTGATGGTCGACCACTTTGAAAACAATGATAAATTTGAAATATCGAACAAAAAAATATATTTTTTCTATTGTGTTGCATTAAAACTATAAATTCCTAAAATATTTATAAAATTATTTAGACTTAAATTCCAATTACACATTGATGGAAGGAAGAAGAAGGATATGGAAAATGGAATTTTAGTGTGAAATAATTTTAGGGTCTAATGTTTAAAGTTGTAGTTCATCTTCGTTTAAGTAAAAAGGAAAATTTGAAAAATTTGAATTCATTGTAGGTTCTGAAGACAGTACCGAGAACCGAATCGAAATCGATCCATTTAATAGAGGAATCAAAGCCAAACTGATCAGTTCTATTTGGTTTCGGGTCTGATTCCACCAATTCAGGGAAAAAATGTCAACCCCTACATTTTATTAATTTTTATCAAAATTTGTTAAAAATTTATTTATAATCTCCACTAAATAAGGGCTAAATATGTGTAGAAAATTAAATATCGAAATATAAATTAACTAATTTGAGTACTACTATTTCCATTTATTGGCAATTTACTTATTTTAATTATCTTTAATTGTCTTTTAATTATCTAATATTATTTCCAATATTAACGACCATTGCCACGTGGGAATTGTTTGTTTTTTCCAAGGGCAATTCCGTCCCTCAAAGTGCAACTTGTATATTTCTCAGGTAGTGTCGTACCCAAATTTGAGTTTGAAGGATAATACAAGTAGCATTATTCATAATATAAATATCAAACATTCTTTACTCAATTCGTTCCACAAAATTACAAAGCAAATAAACGTCAACGGGTTTGTGCAACTAATCGATTACGTCGATTTCTGGTGATTTTTCCCTCTACTTGCAAGATCATTGCAATTTGTGTGATCTAAAATTTATTGTTCATATATCAGTTATTTGTTGGTGAGTTCGCGCTTGAATATGAATCGTGTCTGTTGTTAAAATTTTCTGATCCTTTTTTCTTTGAGCTTTGGAATTCAGGTAAATGAAATCGGATTATCGCTGAGTTTCCATTTTCGCTTTTTATAAAGCTATTTGTTAATTTTTATTTTTAGTGTGGTCGTTGGGGTGTTGTTGTGGAACATGAACTCATTCGTTTAGTTTTGGTATGGGAAAAGAAGAAAAATTATCTCGTTTTACTAATAGCTGATGTTTCGTAGGTAGGGACACAAGAATGGAGAGGGAGCAGGAATTGGAATGGAAAGCAGCGCAGAGCATTGTGATAAACGTGGAACTTGTTGCTGCAGCGAAAAGTCAGCTTGAGTTTCTCGCGGCAGTTGATAAGAATCGTTGGCTCTATGAAGGCCCTGCTCTAGATAGGGCCATTTATCGGTAAGAATCTGTTCCTCAGAATTGCTATATTTAATCAGTTATTATATTTTGATGCTTAATGGAAAATAAGTTGCATAAATTTCATTTAAATGCTGTTTTTTGTTATTTAGTTTAGGGATGGTTTATGTTTTATTGATGCAGGGGATTATTACTTAATAATCTCTTGTAATTTTATGTATAATTATACTTGATACAAAAGTCGAGACTTCAATTCTTTTCACAGCTTATTATGTAGAGCTATGGATGCGTTGCTCTGTATCATCATTTACAATTTTACCCAGTTTGCCTTTTTTGTGTAATCACTGGAACGATTCAAATTGACATGTTTTCCGACTCTAGGTTTTTGTAGAGGTGGGAAAGAGGTCAATCTTTTTGCTTAAAGAATTGCTGCTGATTGAATATAACCATGTGTTTTAGGTTGGTCTTAAAATGAACTGAACAGAAAGGAAGGTTGTTTATACAATGCCCTTTTGTTAATTAAAAAACTAAATATTTGCACGTGCTTGTTTGAGGTATTTGGTAAGTCAGCTGATTTTGGTATATCATCTTCGTGCTTTGGTTCTGACTATTTAGTATAAGAGCTTGCTAATCACTTCTCAGGTACAATGCTTGTTGGCTTCCCATTCTGGAAAAACATTCTGAATCCCCTTTCTTTGAAGGACCTTTAGTTGTCCCTATTGATTGCGAATGGGTCTGGCATTGTCACAGGCTCAATCCGGTAAGTTTCTGTACGGTCTATCTGACCATCATTTCATCATTATTTCTTATTTCATCATTTGGAATGTCAATTGTGAACTCATCTTTCAGGTTAGATACAAATCTGACTGTGAAGAATTCTATGGAAGAATACTTGATAATCACTGTGCCGTTTCTTCTGTAAGAGGAATTTCAGAAAAGAAAACTGAAGAAATTTGGAAGAAGTTGTACCCAGAAGAGCCATATAAGATGGATTTGACCAGCATTCTTCAAGATAATAACTCTGGAAAATTAGGATCTAAAAAATTCACCAAATATGATCTGGTCTTGGCTGTTAAAAGGCAAAGCCCATTCTTTTACCAGGTAACCTAGTCTTAACCATTGTACTTGCTTGGTTCCTTTTATAAGCTCAGATTTCATATCTACTTGTAATAAGTTCAATTTTTACATCCACAAATGTTGGCCTGCATTCACAGTGTCAATATCACATCCTTTTTCCATCACTTCTTAAACTAGGATCCTATATATATCATCAGTAACTAAACTAGATTTAATATACTACAGGTGTCCAGGCCCCATATGAAGAATGATCCCTATCTTGAAGGAGCTGTGGCTAGGTACAAAGGATTTTTGCATATAATTAGAAGAAATAAGGAGAGATTTATAAAGAGCTTCTCTGTTCCAACTTATGACATTGACCTCATCTGGCACACTCACCAGTTGCATCCAGCTTCTTATTGCAAAGACCTCATAGAAATAATGGGAAAGGTTTTAGAACACGATGACACAGATTCAGACAGAAGTAAAGGGCAGAAGCTGGATACTGGATTTTCTGGGACTACCAAACAATGGGAGGAGATGTATGGTTCCAGATATTGGAGAGCAGGAGGAATGTACAGGGGCAACGCCCCTTCACCTGTTAGGATGACTCCTTACATCACCGACATTGATGCCAGGAAGGTGGCTGCTTCCTATGAGAATCAGAAACTTCGTGATATGAAAGTGTTGGAGGTAGTTCTTAAGGACCTTATGTAGAATTCCTACAATGTTCTCTTTCAGCATTTTTGTTATATGCAACCACAAAGCATTGGACACACAAAGATGGATGTTTTTATTTGTATTGAAGAAAATTGAAGCATTTTGATTGTTAAAATGTTATATAACGGAGAATGGGAAGGATATCTGGAAGTCTGGAATCTTTCTTAACAAAGTGAAGAAAATAACAAACTGATTTCTATCCTTATACTTAGGTAACTAGTGCATGCAGTTATACGCAACCATGATTCATGATTTCCTTTTCATTTACCTTCCCCTTTAAGCTATCCTTTGCCCCCATCTACCAACCCAGAATTATATAGGAACTGACCCAAGCAAGAAGAATAGAGTGTTGGTTTCCACATTGCCATCTTAAATAATTGGAATAAATCCATGCTGAATTGAATTGAATTTACAAGTCCAAACTGCTTGTGATATACATACAAATTTACCTTAAATTTATTACAAACTAATTGCCATCTCTACTAAGCCAAATGCCATTTAGCCTTATCATGTATGATAATCTGTCTAAGAAGGATCTAGCCTTTCACCCTGTTAGAATTTCAATGAACAGAAATTGACCTACAAGCTCTTTATTCACTTTATCTTACTTTAGTTTCTCAACAAACATGCATTTCTTGTACAAGTTCTTTGGTGTTGAATTGAAATTTAATTTCTCAAAAATTCAACTGAGGCAGTTATGATCAAATTAATTTTGCTAAACTGAATCCATTGCATTTGTTTGGACATTGATGTTTGATTTCTCTTGACATATTGAGCTTTATCAGTTTTTTTTTTTTTTACCTATAGAGCGTGTAGTACATATTAAAGAACTAAGTTTGCTTTAAAATATGATTTCAAATCAATAATGCTAGTTTTATGCATCTTCTCTTCTTGCATCCATGTGAAATAGTTTGTTGAAAGATGTTTCAGGCGTAATTTCAGTTGTCTTTAAAATGAAAATATCGTAGTTCCACTGCCTTTTGGCCTGTAAAAGGAACAGGTTTAATTCCACAGAGTGATTCCTCCTTCTTCTTCAACTTTTTAAGAGACTGTGTGTGGCAATGGACGATGTTGTTCGATTATTTCCTTGCATAAGATGTTTGTGGAACTTTTCAGGTCATGTTGGAGTTTGTAAGTGTGAGGAATCTGCCAGTGGAACACAAGGGAAGTCTCTTGGTGTCCTTCAGTAAGACACAGCCTGATGCAATCTTCAATGCAAAGAGAAGCCTTACAATTTTGTCTGAATCTGGGGAGAAACAGGTGGCTTGTTTTCAGTGTGAACCTACTGGGCAACTGCTCCTTGAACTTATGTCCTGCTCAACGTCCAGTTTACTGGTATCAAAGTCATCCAAAACTATGGGCTCAACGTCAATATCTCTTGAAGATTTCCAATCACCAGTCTCTAATCTTACAGTGGAGAAATGGTTGGAATTGGTGCCATTTTCTAACACCTCAGAATCCAAGCCAATCAGCTTACGAGTTGCCATCTCAGTTACTGTACCAACCCCAGCACCATATGTACTTCGTATGATTCGCTCTCAACCATTCTCAAAAAGTTCTTGCCTTTTTCCACTTCCTGTAAGTGTTCAATTCGCTAAGAGTTGGACACGTATCATCGATGAGGGTGGAAATGAGATCATCAACCTGCAAATTAGGTAATTAAATTTCCACTTCCCTTCTACCAGAAATTGTGGTTCCTTTGAGGAGTTTGACATGTGTGCAGATGTGAACATTATACAGCTATTTTTCCGAAAATCACAACCCATTATAATGGCAATTTTCTAGTAACATGAATATTGGCTTTTTGAATGAACAAGTTTGATTGTGGAATGACATGTTTAACATGTTGCAGGTCCTGGATGGATCTATATCTAATTTGTCTATGCTTTTCCACTTGCTTCCAAAGAATTGAAGTAAATTTAATTTACCTCTGATATTAAGCACTGGCAAGCACTTGTAATTATGAATTCATACAATTGGTTTTTATGGATAAAATATAAGTGGGTATGTGGGCATGCACATGTATTGTTCTTTTGCACCATAGAATGCAATTACTGCTGGATAAAGGAGAGAAACTCTATTTGACTGAAGATTGTGGATGAGCTTGGGACTGACTGGTGCTTTTGTACTTGTACAATCCTAAAAAACAATCTGGAACCTGTATCTTCGCAGACTGAATTGTTTTTAATTCATTTGTGTTAAAGATGTGCAACTGTAATGGATCTCAATCCGGGAATATTTTTCTTTCATCTTGTTAAAACTTGAATTACGCTTAGGATTTGGGTTTTGTGGTCTTGTTGCAGGCATTCCAAGAAGTCTAAGAGCAAGAAAAACAATGTTAGAAGGGAGGTGGTTGGCATCACGAAATCTGGTGAAACGAGTACTCTTGCTGAGTTTGTGGAGAAACAATGGTCATTAATAAATTCTC
>CADEPD010058741.1:0-11366 GCA_902829195.1 Fraxinus dipetala
TAAAGCCCATAGATCACCCATGATTGGTCCGCCACCTCCTACAAAAGTTTGAAAGACAACTGACATCCAGAAATTAGGAAGAGGAAAAAACCCATATTATTCATCAACACTTACTAGAAAACCCCTGAAGGTTGTCTTGCGTCATTTCACCCAGATCATTGAGCCTTAAAAAGTTTATAAACAAATTACAGAGTTTGAATCATACGTTTGTGAATTGGGCCTCAGGGGTAAGGTGAAAAAAATGCTGAAATGGTCAAGAGAGGTGCATGTCATCCACATTCTTCGAGTCAAGTAACTGTTTTTCAACATGTCACCGGGCTAATGTTTAGTGGTTATCAGGCATCCAAATTGCAGGCCAGACATGAGGGGTCATACTCTCATTCTTCCATGGACATGACAGATGTAAAATGTGCATTTAAATACATGAAACCATATAATTGGACAAGGAAAGTTATAACTTGTTTGCAGATTGTATGATACTATTTCGATGTAAAAATGTTATGCACATAAATACTATGCATTTTAGAAATTCCTGATTTGAGCTTATGACTTCCATTTAACTTCACACTGTAGTTGTTCAATTAACCGACATTAAAACTTAAAAATTATGATTAAAACCCTAGCTCCAGAACCGTATTGTTGATGAAGCATGGAAGGATACAAGTTTAAGTAGGTTGTTAACATCAGATTAGCTTATGCGGTAATAAATGGTAAAGCAGATTCAGCTAAACAAAATTCGAATATTCTTTCAAACATCCAATTTGGTGGAGTTCTTAGCCATTCAATTTGTTGAAATCCAAATGAAACACTGCTTTCCGAGATTATATTTTGTGATATGCAAGAGCGCAGCAGTTTACTTACTCACACGAATTAGTTCAATTCATATTATTTTAGCATATGCGTCCTAAAATAAAATAATATCAGAACACGAAAAACAAATTGAAAAGGGAATATCCTTCAGCCATGTTAGTAGTAGTCAAAAGTTGCTAAATTACCTATACCACCATACATAAGCAACCGCTTCTCCACCATTCATACAGAATGCCCACATCTCTGAGGAGGTATTGTTCCAGAAACTGACAACTCAGTCCACTCTAATGAAACTGTTCAAAACACATATCAAATATTTAAGTGCTCAATATGGTAGGTTTAAGTAACAAAACAAAAGAAAACTTAGCAACGGTGAAACATAAACACTACTTGTGTCTAGGACATAGACGTCTGACAGCCATTTCTTACCATCCCAACCACCATACCTGCACTAAATTCAAGGGTTCTTAAGATAACAAGTCGGATGAACCAATAGACTCCATAAACCATACCCTTACTTACATAACAATTTTACGAGTGCCAATGGCTGAAGCAGCTGCAAAATCCCTTGGAGAAGGTAAGTCGCCAAAACTTGAAAGCTCGGACCATTGCCATATATCTGTCAACCAATGTAATATCGACTAAGCATTTTAACATCCATTTACCCATCACCATTGATTAGCTAAGCTAGGAACTAATAGAAGCTCACCAGTATCTAGGACCCCAAAAATCACCCAACCTGCAGATAACATACTTCTCAGGTAAACAAGCTCCTGCTTAGGAGAAATTGAAGCTACAGACATATAGTTGACAGTGATCACAAACCTTTTACTACCAGACCTCCCACCAAAAATGAACACGTGACAATCAATTGAAACAGCAATTTGGAAAGCTCGTGGACTTGGGCTCACTTGCCCATCAAAATAGCTACCTGTGCACTCTAGCTGAAACCACAACTTGTTATCTGAAACATCCAAACTGCGAACTTAGAATATGAAAGTATGTTCTTCACGTCTTAAATCACCAATCCTCGTTATTGCGGTAAATAACCTAAATCCTCTATGATTTCATAATTCGCAAGCAAGAAACGATAATAAAAAATAGATAAAGGAAAGAAACTAATAACAAACTAGCCCTCTTCACCTCACCTTCGAACAAATTATTTCAAGTTTCAGTTTTTAATTTAAAACATTAATTAATTAGTGTCGATTGAAATATTGAAAAAGAGTAAAGAGAAACCAATGTCATAAACAGTGACACATTGAGGAATTTCTTGTCGATTAGACCTCAGAACACCACTCGGACCAAATACAGTTTTGTTTGTTTTATCTAGGTTTTTCATCCGAATTTGTCAAAAGAATTTGATGATTTTGAAATTTTTAGATGTTATCACTTATAACTAGAATATCGTGTCGAATTTTGATTTTATCGTCTATCTTTCTTAAGTCAGATCAGTCTAAACTTGTAAGAGCTTAAACTTGATATTCTCCTTAACCATACTTGTTTGATAATTTTTATTTATTTTACAAAATGATTCTTTGAAAAGTGTTTTTGTAAATATATGATTGAAATATAAGGAAAAATTTTGAGAAAACGTGAAAAGTGATATTTTTTTTTTTTTTAAACATGTGATTAAAAATAAATATACAAGATATACAATTCTCAGAGGATCAAAATCAAACAAGGACTTCGTTTATTTCTGTTAATGATATATACTATACTTGTGTTAGAATCCTGAAGAATATATTGATTTCGAGTAATTCAGTAGGCATATGGTAGGAACCCCGTATGAGTAATTCAATTTGGTTCACTAAGAAAAATCTTGACTTGAACATGCTACTGTCTACTTCGATCCATCGCTAGGTGTACTTTACAGCCAGATCTTAAATGGAGCATTATAGATAGTGATTTGTACTCATTTGATTTCTTTGTTTGCCAGTCAATAGACATTCAAAACACCAGTGCACAGTCTCTGTACAGCAAGAGGGACATTCACATTAAAATTTTCCACAACAATTTGGGTTTACAGAATGACAAAATACTCTTCATTAGATACTAATACCATCAGACTTATCCACCATAATACTTCCCAGAACGGCAATGGATTAACTTTCAATAAAAACTCTGTTCAAACATGTATTCTCTTTTCTATTATTATGTGCTGATCAACTTTGATTAACTTCTCTCTCCCTATAAGTTGCCTCTTTTTTAGTTCACACTTGAACAAGAAGGGATCTTCAAGGAAAAACAATTTCTCATGTCTGGGGAAGAGGGGAGACTCAGTTATCAGCGGGCTCCAATCTTTCTGGAGCAAGGTTGAGTGGGTCGACTATCCAACTTATGATTCAATAATAATGGGTCCGTTCTTGTGGAATGACATACTTGAATGCGAGAGTTCATCTAGCAGGTCTTGGCTGCCCCCTGCTATATTTAGGTGGGTTTGTTTTAGCAACATCGACAGTTATCATCCAGCCATTGATGATCTGAAAGCATCAAATGGAATTAAGTCAGCCTATTTTGATACTTGATCAGCCGAAGTTCTAAATTTTGCTTGTAGTAGTAACAAATGCAGCTACCTTGCCATTCATTTCTCTGAGAGCAGCACTAGCAGCTTCTTCAGTGGTGTACTCTACAAATGCATAACCTTTTGACCTTTTCGAGATCTTGTCCATTATGATTTTCACTGTCAGAAGGGAAGAAAATGTGCCCAACAAAGTCAGGAATGTTCAGTTACAACTTACATCGTTAAAATAGATAATAGTCTTTCATGCATATGAGCATGTACCTTCAACAAGTTCACCAAAACCTTCAAAAGCTGCACGTAAAGTCTTCTCAGACGTATAAAAGGATAGACCTGAACAGAACATATAGCAGTGTTTTGAGTTCAACTGGAAAATGGTATCACCGAAAATTTTAGCTTGTACAATGTTGCCAGCAAAAGTTCTACACCCTTATGAAATGATAGCTACTCAAAACCATCCCAATAACGAGGTTAATGATATAATGAATAAGTGGGTGATGAGATGAAATTGATAAAACCATTTCCCAAATAGATGAAATTCTATTGATCCAAAAACATTTATCAAATTCATACTCTCTTTCCTTTAGCTATTCATGGCAATATCACTCGGTTAAAAATGATTTTACGTCTTTCTTCTTCTTCTTCTTCTTCTTCTAAATGTAAATCCTGACTCCCCGTGCAACAATTCGTTCCGATTGATTGACAAAAATGACCCAACTTTGAAAGGTCCTATTAATATGGAGGACGCTTCATATATTTATTTCTATTCCTCTATTGGATATGGACAACTTAACTTGGATCCTTTAAATAACTAGGAACAGGAATCAACAGAAATTTGCTAAAACCTCATTGATCAATACAAATAATGGAACTTTGCCATATAAATTTTATGAAACCATGATTATTCAAACATCGAAAAGTGTTAAATAATGTCATCGTCAAGACAAAAAACATCAGGATCAAATGCCAGCTTCCAAATAGTAGAACATTCACTAGTAATAATTAACATGCAGAACATGGTTTTATATTTCAAACAACATAATCAAGGCATGAGTATGGACTGTGCTTACCAGTTACAAAGATCTTCTTTGTGCTAACATTGGTAGGTAGATTTGATGCTGAAGAATTCTCAGAGGGATTAGGCAGCTTTAAATTCGTTCCTGCTGGATCCAGGCAGGCTTCTTAGATTTAATGCAAGATTAATTGACACAACCATATGGAAAACGAAAGCATTAGAGAAAGCAATAGTAGTGATAGGATTTCCCACCCTTTTTATGATAATATACGTCCAATAGAAGGCTAATCTTCGTTAGACTATTCTTTGGATTGTGTTATGAAACTGTTCATCTAATGTTCCAACAGAGAAATAACAAGACTCAATTATACTAAAGCAAGCGCATAAGAGGATGGCAATACTAATAATTGGAGATACCAATATAATTATGATTTTTCCACTAGTAGGATTATCCTTTAGTATCATATGAAATAGCTCTCAACTCTGCATAAAAAGAAATTGCAAGAGCATGCTAAAATAAAACAATTGTACTGTGAACAGTTAACTACTTGCCTTATTCATGCAACATGGATGTATATTTTTTTTTATATTAGTCAATTTTCTGGTGAAAAGCGACTAAGATTTAAAAATCAAATTATATTTTGCCACGCATAATATATTTATTTAAGAACTTGCTTCACACAAATTCTTGCTTAGATATCTAGCTTTCTTTAACAAGGTTAGTTTCTTATTATCTTTTGAAGGGAAGAACTTCCTGTGTTTAGGGACAATATGCAATGAACATAATATAATCTGAAAAAAATACCAAGTTGAAATGTATTAATAACGAGTTAGTTTGAGGTGAAAACAAAGCCCTGAAATTAACAGCTGTCTACGTGGCACCATAATCTAGCACAAAATATTCTGAAGACTTTCATGAAAATCAAAGAACTTGCAGTCAACATTTAATAATGACCAACCTCCATAATTTTTAATATCTGACCCAAAATTTTCATCTGGCTGGACAGATAGAACGCCGGGCACACCTACATATGAAGACAATAGTGATATACTAGCAACAGTGCAACACATAACATGAATACGGATGCAGTAGTACAGAATGCAGACCAGCTAATTCTCGAGCAGACTCTTCATCTAGCTCGCAGCAGAAGCCATAATATGATTGCCACGAAATGTGGTATATGCACATCTGAGCATCTTTTTTACTGTATGACAACAACTTTTACTCTTAGAAACCACTCAGCAAATAAGAAAATTAGAATTGTGAAGGATTCACATTCAGAAAAATTACTCACTTCCCCAAAACCCTCATTAAGACGTTGACATAATAATCAACCACCTGTGGCTTCCTCATGACACCGATTGCTGGCCTCTCCATTTGAACAAGCCAGTATTTAGTAGTACCGGCAGGAAACAATAATGTGCTTGGGGATAATGAGCTAGATTGAGAGTTTAACTCAAGTTTTGGATAGCTGTAGTCTTTCTCCATCGAGTCCAAATCAGGATCTGGCTTAACAGATAGTACTCCAGGTATACCTATATTTAGAAATACAAATAAGCACTAATTACCCAAAAATCCTCATGGCAACCACATTGAATTCCAAATTCAGTAAAATAAGCACAATTAATAAGTATAGGACAACAATGCAATAGTAAATAAATTTAAAGTTCACCCGCTAGCTCGTGAGCACTTTCTTCATCGATGTCACAGCAGAAACCAAAATGAGTATCACAGGAAGCATGATATATACACATCTGAGCCTCCTTTTCACTATTCAAACAACAATGAAAATTAAAAATAAAAATCCAAGGATTCTATTCAGTTGCCTGACCTAATAAATGATTTCTAATCAAAACAAAAACTATATCCGTAAGCATATATCACAGACATTCATTCAAGAAAATGAAAAAACCGTTTTAAGTAAAATCCATGTTGCTTAAATAGGAAAACAATACTTGCGCTACTCCTGTTACCAAGGTTCGATTTTAAGATGGAATTTCAAGATTCAATAGGAAAAAGGTCAATTTTGGGGGGATTCAGAACCATACCCACCTGCCAAAAACTTTTTCCAGAGTCTTGACATAGTAATCAATGATTTGCGGTTTAGAAGAAAGCTCAAGTGGAGGTTTATCCATGAACACCGTCCAATGACGCTTCTTAATATTATTGTTGTTGTAATAGTTCGCGAAGGTGGCAGTTGAAGAAGTAGGAGATGCTGAAACTGAAGAGGCATAACAAGAAATAGAAAAGGTAAGAGTGGGAAAGGAATTGTGGGGTGTTGTTTTGGTGGGAAAGGAAGCTATGAGTGTGGGGATTTTTGGATGTGGATTTATGGGAGGTTTAGCAGAGATGGTAGCGGTGGCGGAGAGGATTGCTTCCATGGCTAATGCGAGCAGCCGTTTCACGCCCTGCTGCTCAATTCACTAAACGGATAGTTAGGCAAATTTTGCAATCTATGCCCACTTGACTCTTGATTGGCTAATCTACTAAAAAATTGATTTTAACATCCATCAAACAAGGCTTAATAAAGGCTTAATAAGTAAATAAATAAATCTTTTTTGATTTATTTTTTTTAAATATAAAATTTCCATGAAATATGTATACAAGTATCCAAATAATATACTCCACATTGTAGTTATGAAGAAAATTATCTACAACAGAATAAAAAAGGGTTCCACTATTTTCATCCATAATATTTATATAACCATCACACTCTAAGTTCATCGTTACTAAAATTTTAATTTTTATAAAAAAATATTATATTCATCTACGTTTATTCCAATATTAACCTTATTAAATTAATCCATTAAAAACTAGAGTAGTGTTATTTAGCCCCACTGAGATTACAATCTCAGTTTAGTTGACTCTAAATCATTGATTAAATTATAGGTGAAATTAATGTCATATCAACGCTATCTAAACTGGGATTGTAAACCAGTGGAGTTACATAGTATTACTCTTAAAACTATACATCCACACCAAATTTCAATACAAACATTTCCATTTTCTGCCTTCAAAATTTCCTATCAATATACTGAACTACATATGGATAAACTAGAGATCTCGATGAAGATAAAAAGAAGAAAAAATGCAGCCAATTAAAACAAGCTCATGAGTTGTCATCGTTTATTACTCAAACATATAAAAATCACAAATTTTACAGTTAACAAAAGTGCTTTCTGGCTCTAGTTCTTCTGGGAAATTCTAAAAGGTAATTTTAATAATCGAAACAAAAACAAATGCATTGAATGGAAATACAAAATTTTAAAAAAGAAAAAAATAATAATCACATTAAAGTTGCATACAATTATCAAATGAGTTAAGTACAAAATGGATATTTTTCAGCAGAAAATCCTCTTTTCAGAGTGAAGAAGTATCAAAAAATTGTAATTTTGTGATTGCGTGACTTTTTTGCAAAAGCCCAAACGCAGGAAAATATAAAACTTTTACAAAATATTTTGTGGGTTCATGAAAAAAAATTCTACATTATCATTGAATAATAATTTAATGGGTAGATAAAGCAGAAAAATCTGAAAAAGCAATGGGATGATTAAATTAGTCTTTACCTAAAGATTTTGGTATGCAATTGAAACTTGTGATAGCAACAGTAATATGGATATATGTTGATGATATGATGAGAAAGCTTTATGTCAAAATTTCCTCATGTATCAACAATTTCCTCCATTGCAGAAAATGAGATCTTTAAATTGGAATTCAAAGAGCAAAGGGCAGTGGTGGATTTGGTGGACATGAAACACCATCACTGTTAAAAGAACCTTTTTTGTGCAGATCATGGCCTTAAGTCTTGATGTGGATGTAGAGTGATGATTGTCCTACCCTGAAGTTGATAGATTTAAAAGAATATATTTTACTTAATTTTATTTTTGTCTATTTAAGTAAATTTACTTGAGGTTATAAATGAAATATTTTTTTGTAAAAAGTCGATGAATATATATAAATCGTGAATGGAAATAGTTGGTCCAAAAAAAAAAAAACCACGCTTACAAAGGAAAAATTAGACCAGTGTCGATAGATTAATTCTACGATATTTGAGAATTACTCGTCCATAACTAATATTGTCATAACAAGTTTCGAGCCAACACGTGCCTCAACTACACATTCGTAACTCCAAATCTCCGATTTCATTACCGCCCCTCCCATGTGTTGACTAGAAAAATTCGAAAGTCAACAAACAACTATTTTTTTTGTTCAAAATCATAAAATGCACGAAACTTTGAATTTTTCTTTCAACTAAGAATAAAGTAAGGAATTAATTGGATATAATTGCTCAGAAAATTAAAAATTAGTCTTAATTATGCTTAAGCCATTTACCATCTCATTAAGAAATGTAATGAATTCTATTATTACTTGGTTTTACATGAGCTACTAGCTACACAGAAATTATTCTAAGTCATCCATACAGATGTCCACCGTCTGATAAGTCGATGGGACACACACTTCTCGGCCTTGACTATAGGGTTGGCCTTGGCCTTGGCAATGGCATCCCTCCCCAATTGCTTGTAATCAGATGTACAATCATGTTGTTCAGGATACCTATGGGATCCATAGAACATGACCCCACACATGCACTGGAATCCCGTCAGTCCCACGCGCTTTCGACAAGTTGCACACCTGTTAGGATTAGTCTGCTGCTGCGGCAGCAGCACAGCCACGATGGTGTCAGGTTCTTCAGTTTCCATGGAAACCGAAACTTTCTCCTGTTATGTGTGGATTAATTATAGAATTAACAGATTTTGGGCGTGAAAGCGAGGAGGATTTCGATTGATTGAGTGTTTTTTCCATGGCAATTTTCCATTCTTTGACGCAATAATCTTTGTACCACTTTGAATACAAATTATGCGTTGCAGAGCTACCAAAAAAGCCACAATTATTTGCACACAGACATTGTCCTCTGGCAGGCTCTTGCCATTTCTATTCCTCTACCATCCCAATCCAATCAAAAACCAAAACAATAATATGAGCGATTGATATGAATTTTATAAAATATCAATCAATCGCTCAATCCCACGAACAATGTGAAATTACATGCAAATGGAAGCAGAAAGAGGAACATAATGAAAATGAGAACGAGTTTGGTGGTGGAGACAAGAAAGGGATATAACAAAGGGTAGAAATTGATGGGTTTGGACATTTGGTGACTTGATTTTGAGGAAATTTATTGGAAAGGGTGTGAGGTTTCATTGAAATGCGTTGAAGCTACGTTAAGGAGACGGCAGGTGTATGCTTTTGGATTTCTTCAAGGACACGAAATCATGAGAAAATTAGGTCCAATACCCTAAAAAATTAACTTATTTAATTAATACCCTATTAACTAATTAAAACATTTAAGAACGTAATTAATACGTTACAAAATCCCCCAAATTCCTAAACCACTTACAATTTATAGTCACCGATAATTCTTAGATTTACACCTATTTAACAGAAATTACAAGATTTTTAGGTTGAATCTCTACTTTCCTTGGTTGGCATTCCACTTTGCGGGTCATTTGGAGATTGATGTCTTTTGCAGGTAAGATTTATGGAGTCTTCTCTATTGCGATTTGTAGTTTTTATGAAATTTCGAAGAGTTTTTGTTTGTGAGTTTGGACAAGTGTTTCTTTGGCGACTGCCCCACCGTCAATATCGACAAGCTTTGGTCTCTTGTACCTCTCAAAGTCAAAGCACAAGCTCAGGCTCAAAAGAGCTCTGCTGTGCCCGTGATTGATGTGACCAACTTTGGTTTCTTCAAGGTTTTAGGCAAGGGGATGCTGCCGTCGGCTCAGCCCATGGTTGTCAAGGCGAAGCTTGTGTCTAAGATTGTAGAGAAGAAGATTAAGGAGGCTGGTGGTGCAGTTTTTCTTACAGCTTAAGTAGGATTTTTTAAACTTTTTTTTTTTTTTTATTGATATTCCCGAAGCTTGAAGCTATATTATCCATGGAATTTTGCTTTAAAGTAATTTTCAGTTAATATCTTTTTGGTTCATTATGTGCTCGAATTATTTGAATTCTTGATGTGCATTCCTAGATTATGTTATTTTGAATGTGCTACTGAGCGAGATCACGTTGAAGGGCATAAGCTTGATTCATAATTGTTATCAACAAGGGATAAATTTGGGTTACAGTTGGACCATAAAGATTTGTTAAATCTTATGAAATAAACAAGTTGAACTCTCAATTTATTGAAAACACAACTTTAAGTTTATTTTCTCTAGATAGCTTAATCTTGTTTGTGTAGAGTCATTCTACATGTTATGATATAAATTTGTATGGCAAACAATTTGTCTCTAGGAGGTTTGATTGTTTTACCTTTGTGAATTATTACAATTATGACTGAATCAAATGGATTCACGAAAAGGGCAAACACTCAATTTGTTGAGAATAAGGTCCCAGTTCTAGACTTATGAAATTGTAATGTGGAGTTTGATGTGTTAATTTGAAGCTTATGCTGCACAGTTCATAAAAATCATATCTTGTCACTTTTTCAAATGTTTGTAAATTTTTTTTAGTTTCGGTCACTTTTTATGGCGTTTGTCACTATTTTCTATTACTTTCTTGATTTTTTGATCACTTTTTTTACTAACAAAAATCACTTTTTTTTTTTTTTTATAAAAAGTGAGATTGTGTAACACCGTCACTTACTTAATTTTATGCATTACCATCTAGGAATGTCAAAATTGCATGTCAATTTTATAAAAGTGACACTGTGTCACTTTTTAAAATTTTGTCACTTTTTTAGTTTTTTGTCACATTTTAAGTTTTTATCACTTTTTAAGAAAATTAAAAAAAAATGAAATAATATGTTATATTTACTTAACATAATCAGCATGTGGATTGGCTGGACGTGCTGATTATTTTAAGAATATGATTACTAGTGCTGCACAAATGGATGATGCTATTTTGGTATTTGTCACTTTTTTGAGTTTGTATCACTTTTTGAGAGCGTGTGTCACTTTTTTTGAGTTTGTGTCATTTTTTAAAATTTTTATTAAAAAAATGACATTGTGTCACTTTTTCATTTT
>CADEPD010058746.1:0-14466 GCA_902829195.1 Fraxinus dipetala
TATTAATAATTTAGACGCATTTTTAGAGATGTATTGCATGATTTATTAAAATAATACATAATTAAATATTTATTATAGTTATTGTTTTCTATGCTGCCTTTCGGAAATACAAAATGTCAAACGCACAGGTCATCTAATTAGTTGGATCAATTTCTTTGATTAAATCTACAGGGTCCAAATACATAAATTGGAATGGGTCATCTAATTAATTGGCCCACAACCTACTTCAGCAGATTTATATTTCACATTCTATTTTCATCAATTTCCAGAAGCTTCAATCCGCCTCTCCCTCTTCCCTATTCACTGCCTTTTCTATTTTCTCAAAGATTTCTTTCTCCTCAACTATCACGAAGTTTGACCCTAGGCTCTAAAATGTACTTTTTTGGGGTTATTCGCCCACAAAAAAGAAGTTCAAATGTTATCGTCCCCCTACAATTTGTCACTATCGATGTCGTTCTTTGAGAATCTCATTTTTCTCAGAAGGAGATTTTGAGAAAATACATAATGAAAATCAGCTCCTCCCATAATCTACAGGATCTTATTAACACTGAAACTGATCTGCCTGTCAGTCGAATTGATGCCATTGGTGCATCTCAACCGTGACAAGGACATTAATCATGTAATGAACAGCAAATGAACAACATCTGCAGCAAGTTTCATTAAAGGAAGATCAAGAAAAAAATCAGATGCTAACTTGGTAAATGGTACAGCTCCTCAGTAGGTTTCTAGTTCTCTCGTATGCTCTCGAAGAAAGATAAATGGAGCCCTTGAAACTCTCCAACTCCAGTAAAAGGTAACTCTAAATACCTATCACCAATTAAATCCTTGAGTGAAAATAACCTCGATATTCCCACTGCTTTAAGAAAAGGAGTTAGGAACTGTAACTAACATCCCGTCATTAAGTTTGTTTCTTATTGTTGTCTTAATTCTTTGTATAAGGCCTTCATTTCAAGTTTATCTTCCGAGCATGTCCAAAAGGACTCAAACGATGAGGCTCTAAAAGATCATAGTGGATGGACGCTGTCGTGGAAGAATTAAGAGCACGGGAAAAAACAAAACTTAGGAGATGATTGAGTTACCTAAAGGAAAGAGAACAGTGGGCTTGAAAGGTTTATAACAAGATTAGTATTACACCAAAACACATTTGAATACTAGGAGACCTTCGCTCCTATTGCCAAAATGAATTCAATCCATGTTATTCTTTGAGTTGCTAGTAATCTTTATTGTCCTTTTCATGAATTTGATGTCAAAAAAGCTCTTCTCCATAGACCGTAAGAAGAAGAAGTATACATGGATCCTCCATCCAGAATTGAAGTTGTTTTCTGGAAACCGTAGGGTATGCAAACAGGAAAAAAATCTATTTATTGGCTAAAACAATCTCCAATAACACGGTTTGAAATGTTTGTGATGCCTACAATCATATGGGTACTCTCAAAGATAAGGAGAGCACACATTATTCATTAAACACTCGATCTTCAAGAAAATAATAGTACTATTGTTTATGTAGATGGCATATAGGCAATGGAGATCAAAAACATGAAATGTCGACTAAGAGGGAAATTGAAATCAAAGGTCTGGGTAACTTGAGGTATTTTCTTGGAATCGAAGTAGCTAGGTCTAAAGCTAGAAAGTTTTCATCTTAAAATAAATGTATTATGAGTTTATTGAAGGAAAGAGGTTTGATGGATACAAACTAACTGAAACACAAATTGATCCAAATAACAATTGGGCTCACTACTGATGGGAAGCCAATGGATATGGGGAGATTCCAGAGACTTGTTGGAAAACACATTTATTCGTCTCATGCTCAACTTGGCTTACGCTATAAGCATGCTTAGCCAATGCATGCACGCTCCATTAGACTGCCACATGGATTGTTCAGAGAATTTAGGTATATAAAAGCTATGCCAGGAAAAGGGTTGCGTTTCTCCAAAAAAAAAAAAAGGTATTCACAGGTTGAACCATACACAGCCGCTGACTCGGCTAGCTCTATTTCTGTAGACAATCGACATTAGGTTAAAGAGCATTTGTTGGAGGAAACCTATTACATGGATAAGTAAATCAAGTGCTAAAGCCGAATTTAGAGGCATAGCACATAAAATTTATGAAGTCTGGAGCCATAGCTGTGATTTTCTTCATTATTCGATTTCTACTAAAATATTTTGTAAGGTTTTTCCTAACAGATAGTATTAGATAAAAACTCCTAAAACATAAACACTTACACATGTACAAGCACATAAAAACGCACACATTTTTCTTACATGAAAAGCTATCACAGCTATGTTCTAGAGGTGGGGCTTAGGTGGGCCTAGGCATGAGGCATGAGGAAGGGGCCCTGCATATGGAGAAGGCATGGAAAATGGCGAGCAATCCTATTTTGACCACCTAATGCAAGCCTAGGCACCAAAAGGGTGCGAATAATGAAGACCTATGCACCAAAAGGTGCACTCCTTTTTATTTTTTCTTGTTTATTTTTTTAAGGCTAAATAAATTAATTAAATAAAAAGAATATTTATTAATGACCTTTAAATAATTATTAGTCATCCTAGAATAATTAAATTAATATTAAAAATAGACAAACACATTATTGCATCTAGGCGACTCGAAGGCTTTGAGGCTTGATGTTGCCGCCTCGCAACGCCTTAAGACTCTTAATCATAGCCCACCAAAGTGCGAGTATAACATACATACAATTCAATAAATAAGTTTTACATAAAAAATACAAAGAAATTTTTATAAGAGAAAATGAGTAGTTAAAATAACAAAACACTAAAAGGAGTTACTCCGATAGAGAAATAGGTAGATAGGGTGAGAGGCTAAAGAAAGATATGCCAATTTAATTTTTCCCCCCACGATTCAAATAGGTCTAGTTACGTGTACTTGTTAATACGCACATGGTCCTACTGATAGCACATTTTACCTAGAAGTTCTTGTGGAACCAAATTTATCATTAATGTATAGCCTGCATCTCTTACAACAAGGAAAGGAATATGTGCTAATTAAAATTAAATGTGAATTTACCTCACTGTGAACACCTGGAGCTTCAGGAAGGGTAAGATCTGGGAGTTGAAGCTCGCCGCTTTGCGTCTTGTGCCGTTCATATTCCAGAAGAGACTAGCACATGGCAGGAGAATTTTTTATTTTTTTAACCTTACTATGGGGGTGAGGGGTTGAAATCAGGTAATTGAATGAAACAGAGCATAGAAACTAATTACCACAGAGAAAATAAACATGAACAGTCATTACAAAAAAGCAATCAAATAACCACGAGCGCTTTTTCATACATCTTTACGATATCCATATCTCATTTCTTCTATTTTTACCAAAGATGGGTGAGGTCCTAAAAATTGACCAATTGATTATTTAAATATACCAAGAAAGTTTTGCTCTGAGTGCATAGCATAAACACAGCTAATGGGAAAAAATCAAATGAACGTTGCAATGACAAGAAAATGGAAAGAGAAGTTGTGAGAGTTGCCTTCTCATAAAATATACGGAATGTCCAAGAAACAGTTGTACAAGTCCTGCAAGAAAAAAGAGAATGAATCAGTATTCAAAAACTACTTTCATTGTGTGAGTCAAGTAAATCACAATTAAAAAATTGAAAGCCACATCTGTTTTTCTCTGAGTTTCATTATTACAAAATTATTTAGCACCACTAATTTAATTGATAAAAGCAATTCCAACAGTTGTAGGTTCAAGTGCATTCTCATATCCCAGCTTAAAAATTAAAATCAGTCAGAATGAGCACTATATTTAGAGATATAAATTTTTACATACAAACATGTGTTAACAAGCCAAAAATAAAAGAAAAAAAAGTAACAGAGATATGAGAGCCTTTACTTTGGGGGATGGAATGACTCTCCCACTTGCCGCCACAATTTTAATCCAGTCACCTATATTGGAGATCAATCAAGATCATAAACACTGAAGAAGACATCTGATATAGTTGTCATCTGCACATTGCTACACCTAAAATGCTTAATCGATGCAAGTATTCAAAATGAAAATACTCAGGGTTCTAGAGCAATATTATGACAAAAAGAAAGACTTGTTCGTACAAGGTTGTAGAGTATAGCTAGTTACTTAATTATACTTCAAGATTTCTGCAAGTTGGAAGGATATATTCATAGATATAGTGAACATGATTAAAGTTCGTGTTTACCATATCACAAACAATGAGTTACTTGTTGAAACATTAAAATTTTTGTAATTGTAGAGAAGATCACTCACTTTGTACTACGTGTTGCATTTGATCAAGGGAGAGAACAAGACAATCCACGACTAGGGGTGGAGGTGGAAACAATGTTATGTGGAACAGAGAAAAGATGTACAAGGAAAAAAGGCTTTTAAAACAACTTGGAAGCAAAAAAACTCTGGGAGTGCGAACTGTGTTTCTAAAATTGGTACCAGAATTTCAAATGATAAGCATGTTATGAAGATTTCCAAATTTTAGTCAAGCTGGATAGTGCAGGTTCTTTACGGCGCATGAAATGGTTATAAAACTTGCTCATGTAAGTCGGTACCTTGGTCAGACTATCTTTACCAAAAGTGAATATGAGAATGTTTTCGCTCCACGCATGGGTAAAACCAAAAGACGGTGATTGTAAGGAGACATAATCGTAACAACATGTCTGCATAGTTAATTTTTTATGTAATGATAAAGTTGGCAGAACACGAGAACTTACATTGAACCCATAGTACCAAAAGACAGGTTTATATCAAGGATGGATCCTTACCTTAATTGGGCACAAACTCAAAAATCCATTGTATGACAATGAGGTAAAATACGTACAATGATTCCTTCAAGGGAATAGCTAGCCATGTGACTATAATGTTAATTGCTCAAAGTTACAATTCATGTATTTATGGCAAGAAGCAAATACAAAATGCATAGAAGGGTTCCAGCATGATAGAATCAACAATGTAACAACCTCATAGAGCTGTGTATAAAATTTCAAGAGCTTTAGCAGGTATTTCGTCAAATGTCAACTGTTTTAAGATTTCAAGCTGTTTGATTCATGCACCAAGGTCAATTAGAAACTATTGGTTATAATAATAAAGCTTATTTTCTCGTCAGTGAAGCTTGAATGCTTATATGAAGTCATCGATGGAACCAAAATAATTTCTTCACAGCATATTTTCATATATAACATGGACTGTCCAAGCAATCACAAGGCAGATATAGGAGGGCAAAAAAATGCAACTTCCATGAGTTCGTGCAAGAAAAAGTTCAACTTGTTCACTACAGTAAAACTTGATCAAATCACACAAGAAAGTCCTTTAATCATATTGCGATGTTATTTCTGATTCTGTACAGGAAAAGATAATGCAGGGATGTAAGGAGGAAAAAGAAAGTAGGACTAAATCTAGATTGGCATAATTTTCATTTGCTGGATTTGAAAGTACTTCTTTTCACCGGTTATTATTGTTCGATAACTTATCCCTGTAATACAAAACACTGTTCCTTATATCAAGATAACTGTGCCACACTATATGCACCATCATCTAAAAGTTTTTACTTAAAATGAGGACTCGAAAGTTGGAGCATAATATATGGAAAAGTAAGAAAAATAAAATACGACATGCATACCCTATCATAGCCACCCAATCTAATCACAGCTCTCCATAACCTGGCAGTCAGAAAGCAAAGAAATGATTGGTTACACAAGAACAGAGTCACAGACTCGACAAAATCAATTAACTGCAAACTTACTTTAGACAATTTAGTGGCTGCCCATAAAATTTGAGAGGTTTAAAATCCATTGACTTCTCCCTGTAAAACCTTTCAAGTTCCTTCATGAATGCTACTTGATCTTCCGGTGCTCCATCATCACCCTCCACCATCTAACACTCGGGAAAAAAATGACAATCAAAATCTATGGTGTTTACCACTTCACATTAGTACTCATTTTCAATTTAACTTTGGAATATTCTTTTTCCACTTCTACTCTATTTTCCTTAAGTACCTCTGATTGACTAAAAAAGGTTTTGACTATTTCTTCACTATGATCTCCAGCAATTGTTGTTGAATATTTGACGAGGGAACTGGATGTAGCAGATCCTAGTTTGGTTGGAAGGGAAGTATCGTCAACAGTGTCACTCATCTTGGCACTTCCATCAGTTACAGTACTAGCATAAACAATTTCATTGCCTGGTTCTTTCAGCTTATCATGAACCACATCTGTCATCTTTTCATCCTCAACCTGCGCAGAATCACCCGCATTCAGAGGAATTACAGTTTCACTTAACTTGGCATTTCCATCAGTAAATGTTCTAGCAGAAACAATTTCATTGTCTGGTTCTTTCACCCTATCTTTAACTGTATCAGCCTCACTCTCACCAACCACATCTGCCATCTTTTCATTGTCACCCTGCGCAGGATCACCCTCAATTAGAGGAATAGCAGTTTCACTCAACTTGGCATTTCCATCCATTACAGTACTAGCAGAAACAAATTCATTGCCAGGTTCTTTCAGCTCATCTTTAACTATTTCCTCCTCATTCTTATGAACCACATCGGCCATCTTTTCATCCTCACCATGTGCAGGATCACCCTCCCTTAGAGGATTCTCTACAGCAGATAATCCAGTTGGAAGTTGCTCATTTTCACGAGAGATTTGCTCCACAGTAGTATTTTCCCATAGTTTTTCTTCTTCTGAAACATTGGTAACTGGTTCTCCATCCTCTCTACCAATTTTATGGTCCTTTTTCTCCTCTGCAATAATTTCAGCAGGGTTTTCTTCTCCCGTCACATTTTCAATAGCATCTCCACCCGCCATGCCATTTCCAGCGAAGTTCTCATCTTTAACTCCTCCACTGTTGGTTTGAGCAGCAGTTTGTTCATAGACCTCGTCAACCCTGTCGTCTGCAACACTTTTAGCATTGCCTACTTCATTCACACTGGCATTTGCTTTGTGTGTACCAGAAGCTGTATTCTCACAGGCATTTGCTTTGTCTGTACCAGAAGCTGCAGAAGGCAATTCTTCTGCTTGAGATTCAAATTCTGCTTCAAACGGTTTCTTCTCTGAATCTTGGGGCAGTGTTTTAGCATCCTTCATCTCTACATCAGTTTTATCCATTTTGAAATCTAGCCAAAAACAACCATCATTCCATCAAAACATCACAGATAGCCTATTTTTCAACCTCAGGAGAAATGGAGAGATATAGCATCATAAATACAAAACCTTAATGTAAAATTAAAGAACACGAATTTAAATTTAATTTGATCATCTCCTAACAATCACAGTCTTTTAACTTATTCCTAAATTAGATAAGAGTTGTTAAACTTTCACGGAAAGAAACCCTAATTCCATACAAAAACCAGACTTTAGAAAAACACAAAAAATTCCAATTAATGATCAAAATTCCATAAGAAGAAAATCCAGAAATCGTAATAAGGGAAAAACTTGATGATGTTTTACTTTTTTCACGTTCATGTATATGATTGAAATTCAAAAAAATGCGAAAAAGCACAGATCCATGAATTGCCAGCTATTAAACTTGCCTGAAAGGAAACGGTGACTGCCTAAGCTTCAGAGGAGCTTGTGGTTTCAATGGTGCAGTATAATCTAGGTTTTGGTTATTTTTCAGAAAGAGGAAATAAGGAAGCGGTGAGAGAGCGTGAGTATATATGAGTGTACAATAGGGTTAAAATGGTAAAAAACAAGGGGTAAAATTGAGGGCATTTATTAAAAGGTAAGTAATCAATACATTTAGATTATTGTTATACGTCAAAATCTTGGCAATGTCAGTTTTTTGTGTAAATGCCAGTGAGAGATAGAGATGCCACAGGCCCACAGCAATGCCACTGCTTATGCGGTTTCAGAGTTCAAAAGAACAGTTTAGGCTCACTCGGATATGAAGTCTGGAGTCAGCCGTAAATAAGATACTACGATTTAGATTGAGGAAATATTATTAGCCTTTTTGTGATTGTCATTTTTACCTTTGCTCTCAAATAAACTAAAGGAAAAAGATCAGAGAAATTAGATAGAGATAAGAAAATTTGTTAGTGTAATCATTATTTTTCTCTATAAATGTCTCAAATGTTGAATGTTTTCTCTAAGAAATGAATTCTATTTTTTTATCATTTATTTCAAGATTACTGAAAATCTCCATGGCCAAGACGGTTGAAAGAGTGTTTATGGATTTCTGCCAAGAATCACACTGCATTCAATTCAATAATGAAACAATCATAAAGATCTATTCTCTTTTCCTTTTAATATCATGTGCAAAAAGACTCTTACTCATATTTTCATCATTAAGTGTACGCATGAACCCATAATGTTTCCCTACCTTTTAATCACACATTCTAAAAAAAATCATTTTTCACATCAATCAATCTCTTCCAAACAAACCCTAAATGAATGTACGAATATATTATCTTGTGCTAGCGTTATTGATGAATCAACGTAGCCATGTTAATTGACATTAGTGTACTCACTTTTTTGACATAGCGTATTCATACAATGGTATAAACAAACATGCATTTTATAACTAATATCGGTTCAAAGTATTGATTCCGTTTGAGAGCTGAAACAATTAAATGTTTAAGAAAATTTCGTGGACTTATGTTGTAATGTTCAAGAAAACCTATTACTTCACAAAAAACTTCACAAATTAAGTTGGAATACAAAACTTAAATATTTGTAAGGAAGAAAAAGAAATTAAAATATTATTCTCGGTGCTGTCTAATATAGTTCAACACTAAATGTTAAGCCCTTGTTTGGGCTCCATTAAAATTTAATTTTAGGGAAAATATATTTTGTAATAGTGATTTTTTGGAGAATGTGGTTAAAAATAAGGAAAAATTTTGGGTTTACGTGTGATATTATTTTATTGAAGAATATGTGATTTCAATTAGGAAAGAGAAAAATGCATTTTACCTCAAATGGAGCCCAAACAGGGGCTAAACATGTTGTAAAAATATGTAGCAAAGGTAAGCTATGTCATCTTAGGCCAAATGGCTTCTCCACTCCATAAAAGAAAAGAGATCAGTGAAATTCTCCGTAAACAAGCTAAACACCAACAATTCTTGTACATCCAAGCACGCATACTCTAAAAACAGTATTTCAATTTTAATTTGACCCTCCCCTCTTAACCATCTAAATATCTCACATCGTCCATAAAAAAGGTTGTGTTGTGGGTTTATGTTTACTTTGAGGGCGATGACCCTACCCTTACAAGCTGGGTTTAAAGGTGAGTTCTACCAAAGTGATTGGTGTTATTAGTATCGGGGCACGCACCCAATATTAGGGACCGTCGTTGCAGACAATTTGACCAGGAGAAGGTTACTTTGAGTAGAAGACTGGATTAGTGAAGTCACTCGGCTAGGGAAAATGGGCCGTTATGGGCATCAATTCTGAAGAGGGGTGGAATGAACCATTTGTATCCCCCATAAGCTTACAAGAGCAGGATGTAAGGCGAGTTCTACCCAAAGTGGTTATTATATACACTAAAAATCACAGTCTTTTAATTAATTCCTCAATTAGTCAAGAGTTTATCCATTTTCATGGAAAGAACCAGACTTTACCAAATCCAAATCATGACCAAAAACCCATAAGAAAATCCATAAATCACCAAAAGAAAAAACGGAAAATAATTGGTGTTTTTCAATTTCTTCCAGAGTTTGTGTACAGTACAGAAATTTTAAAAAAAAATGAGAAAAATAAAGAGAGATGCGCTCAATGCCAGATAATAAACTTACCTAAAAACAAACGTGGTAACAGCCAGAGCTTCGGGAGGGAGGAGCTTCCTTGCAGTGGTGCAATATAATCAGAGGATTTGGTTATTTTTCAGTAACAGGGAAATGAGAGTACGTTCTTGAATACGTGGGTATAATCCAGATATGATGGTAAAAATCAGGGGGTATAAATAGGAATATCGACGAGCGTTTATACAAAAAGTAAGTAATCGATAATTTTGGATTATTTTTATACGTCAAAAGCTTGAGAATGACAGATTTTGCTGTGTAAACGCCGGAGAGAGAGATGCCATGGAAGTGCCTCCGCCTCTGCTGTTTCAGAGTTCAAACGAACGGATTATGCTAATGGTGTACCCGGAGGGGAGCGATCCATCCGGTTTAAACCGAACCCAAACTGATCCGGCTATATTTGAGCCGGTTGATCTGTCATAATATATAGGCTCGATTCTCGGGCCAAGGATCCATGATAACCAGTCCGATCAACCCAATTTTATTAGGGGAAAAAAAATAATAAGCCATATTTGACAATGGTTTGAAAATTGATTTTAGAGAGAATATGCTATTAAAAATTTTAAAAAAAATTAAAATTTACGTACAGAATATTAAAAAGAGTAAGTAGAAAAAAGAGTTTGAAATTAATGATTGTTAAACCTGGCTTCCATACTTGATTCAATTAAAAAATATTGAAAAAATTTAAGTCCATATTTGGCTTTCATTAAATTAAAATTCATTTTTCTCTATCTTTTTATTAATCACACATTTTTCAGTAAAATAAATATTATACGTAAGTCTAAAAGTTTTTTCTTCTTTTTCAACCATACATTTTTCAAAAAATTACTATTCTCATCATTAAAATGTGAAATAATGAAATTAATTTTAATCGCGAATTTCATGAAATTCACCGTACATTTTACCAAGTGTTATCAAAATCTACTAAAAATACATTTTTTAACATATCCAAACAAGAGCAAAATGTAAAAAGTCAAGAGCATTAATCCATGTTTGGCATGACTTTTGTTTTTACTTTTTCTTCTTGTAGAATAGTTTTTGGAATAAGTTACCTAAATTTTTGTTTGAAAAATATTTTTTAAGAGCACTTCCAATATTTAGAAGAAACTTCATTGAACCATTTTTTTTTTTCTAAAAACTCTTTTAATTATCAAAAGCACTTTTATTAAATTAGTCAAGTTGATCCAAAAGCAGCTTTTGAATTTTAAAAGCTCATTTTCGATTTTTGTAAACTGTGTCAAACAAGTCCTTAGTCTAGAAGCTAGTTTTCTTTCACTTCTCAAAGAGTTTTTAGGAAAAAAAAATTAAAATAAATAACAAATGACATATCAGATTAGTTCGGCCTAACAATAAATAATTTTAGGTTCACGGGCTGACCAAGTATTACACCAAGAAATCAAAGATAACCCAAAGGTCATATACAGTATCTCAGATTTACAATCAGAATATTAAAAAAAAAAAAGATCATTAGTATCAGGATATCATCAATCTTGGGTTCAGACACATTGTACCCTTATGTACAAATCAAAAGAACCAACAACAAACAATCAAAGACTAGTCGCTTCTACTTCTATGAATCAGAAGTTCACAAACATAAAACCAACACTCTCTTCTCACAAATCAAATCACAAAGACTTAGAACCATAAAGGAACCAAAAAAATCAAAACAATTAGAAGTTGAAGATCGACACGGAAAAGATAAAAACGAGGACAAAACCACACTGAGAGAAATCTAGAATCCAAAATAAAATCAGATGACGTAAAGATTCATTAGGGCAAACCACATGCACCAATATATATAACTTAACAATGGCTGTAGATCTCGAATGGAATCAACGGTTTAAAGCAGCTAGCGATTTCAAACACCTAAGGCGACTAAAGTCGCTCTTTCAAAGTGTGAGATAGGCCTTATATTGGGTTTGAGCAATTGGACTTCTTCGTTGAATTACCACGCAATGAAATATAATATTGACATTGAGCTTCGCCAGTGTATCATCACAACCTAGATTGTTTGAATTTTCGGCATCATAGCCCAAACACCAACTTCACATATTTAGCATCTGTTTGGTAGATATTTTTGTCGAGAGAATGTATTTTTTTGGTTGATGTGATGGGGAATCTGTGGTAGAAAAAGAAGGAAAAACTACTGATATGATGAAAAATATTATTTTATTGAAAGTATGTTATTGAAAATAAGTAAAATAATGAGAATAAAAAACATAGTGTGACTCAAATAAGGCCGAAGAAGATGGTCGGTTCATGTCAGAATACAGGCGAGATTAATTTGCCCAGTCATTGTAATTATGACTTGGTTGGTGTGACAGGCTTAATTTTAGATTTTAGAATAAAATATTTATAATTAGTATTTTTTTAGAATGGTATTACATTTTATTTATGTAATTTACTGTTTAAGTTTGAATTGATCAGGCCGTTTTTGGATTCATAAATTTCCTATGAATTAGTGAGATTAATTCGGATTGTGTAACCATTCAAAGAGTAAAATAACTGAAACGGAGAGAAGAAATTAATTAACATTTTATGCTTTTAAAGATTGAGCGGACCTTTAATTCCCACAAATTTATTTTCGACATACATCTGCTTTTTGATAAATTCATCAGACAAAAATAATTGTTTTTTAGGGTTTGTTTGGTATCGATTAATAGTCAATTAAAATTGAAAATATAGTCGTTATTAGTCACACTCGTCTAATAAAAGTCAACAATAACGATTAGTTTTTCAATTTTAATCCGATTTTAATCTCTATCAAATAGAAAATACGTACCTTCCAATTTTACTCATAACAAAAGGAATTTTCAGTGACAGGCCGAGGACAAATTGGGAAATTAGTATTTTAAACGGGTGAATAGTTTATTTTTGTTCATTTTTAAATGTCAATTGATGATTTTATCGTGCTAAAAAATATACCGCGTAAAAAACCCTTTTTCAAGAGCGTCAAATAGAGGTTGAATTTTTCGAAATTCAAAATGGGAGGTCACAATATAATCTTTTTTTAAAGAAAATAAAATTATCAGTTGGTTTCATAATCATGGATGGATTGCAAAGTGAAAGAATTAAGGACGTGGTTTGTCCTCCAACCTTGAAGTTTATACCATAAGATAAGATCTTGAAAATAATTGTTATCACAGTGAGTAATGTCTTAAAATGAATTTTAATTTTGGCAATTCATTTTGAAATTAATGTCACATGCCCCTATTATCATTACTAAATAAATGAATGTACCAAATATATTATCTCATGCTAACATTAAAGTCTATGATCGTATTAGCATGGTTAAAACGTTGATAATTAAACCCTACAAATATTATCTTGTGAAAAGTAATTTAAAAAAAAAACAAATACGTGGTTAAAATAAGGAAAAAAATATTGATATTTGGAAACTAATTTGTTTTTAGAAAAAAAACTTCTTCCTACCGAAACACACTTTTAAAAAATTAGCATCTGTTTTGTGTACCATCAATCTAAAAACTTGTTTGCTACAGTAAGATTCTTTATCACATATTCACCTAATAAAATATTCTACACACAAACCAATAAAGTTATTTTAAATTTTAACCACACATTATCCAAAAATACTATTAATTACTTCATTTTTCTCCCAATAATAGGAAACAAACACACCCTTAAAAGTAGCTTTTAAATCTTAAAAAGACTTTTTAAAAGTCCTTCCAAACAGCCTAGAGTTTATTGAAATGATGTATAATTTGAAAATAATTTTTTTTTTAAAAATGAATTTTAAAGAATGAGTTTTGCTACATAGCAAAACACATAAAATTTGACATAATGGCTATATGACCACCCCTACCCGCCCCCCAATAGAGGGTGACCATGTGACTATTATGTCAAACTCTATGGGTACCCATAGCAAAATTCTTAAAGATTATGGCCTTATTTGAGTCCCATTATTTGGCAAATAATGCATTTTTGAATAGTTATTAATTGAGAATGTGTGGTTTCAAAATAATAATAATAAATTGAATTTGCGTGTAATATTATTTTATTGAAAAATATTAAAAAAGAAGAGAAAAAAATATATTTTGAAAATAATAGAGATCAAACAAGAGATATGCATAAAAAACATGGGCTAACTAAACCGCTCTTCATTGGGTTGTATTTAAAATGCAATTGAATATTGTATACTATGATAATTTTGTAGCAAACACTAGGCTTTGTCCACTCCAAATGGACGGACATGCAGCTTGTTTCAATTTGCTTCGCCAGTATGTCAGGGCAAAAAAAGAAAAGAAAAGAAATAAGCACTTATTTCCTTTTTTTAAGAAAAACCAAACATGGTATCAAGACCATTTACAAGTACTTTATGCCTAACTCACTTAAATTTGAAAACTTCCTAGTGCTCACTGAACTTAGTTTCATTGCACTAAAATGGTCACTGGAAGGATTCTGTTTCTTGCGTCTATGTAAACGATGAAAATGTGAAGCGTCGGTTAAAATTGTCCACATTTAAAACCACTGAATGCATTCCGTCCGTTCTTGCATCTACGTGAACGACAAAACTGTGAAGTGTCAGTTGAAATTGTCCACATTTTAAATTAGTGAATTTAAGCCCTTTGAGTAAAGCCATTGTATTCTCCGACCGACGATTATCCCAACATTCTTTACATTATCCTCGAAAGTGCCAACCGAAAACCTACTCCAACAATACATTATACATCATACAATTTATCTACCATGTTCATCAGTAAAAATTATCCCAAAGCAACGAATGATTTTTGGAC
>CADEPD010058750.1:0-14440 GCA_902829195.1 Fraxinus dipetala
TGAAATTGAAACTTTAGATGTAGGCAATGGTGGAGTTTACAATAATAATAATAATCGTGGGGGGCAAAAATTGAAAATTACAAAGATTTTTTTTTGAAAATTTTGAATTTCTAATTTAGTATGGGGCAGCTGACCCTACTGTCCCCACACTAAATACGCCCCTAGATGTAGGGTTTGAAGTAAATTTTTCAAAAATTATTTCATTTAACAAACGCGCCATGTTTGCCCAACTCGTTAATTTCAGAGACTCGTTCTCCTATGGCCAAAGCCCTTTATAGCAACACCAGTCCATCATTCAAAGCCATCCAGATATGGAAGAGTTAGGTGAAATCCAGATCCACCCTATCTTTTCTGAGCATAAAACTCAAGTAGGGACAATCCTGGAACAAGAATGGAAACAATGCCTCATCAAGTTTTCCAAAGAACACTATGACTGCTTTGCTTGGTCTCACACATACATGAGCCATTTGACCCAGAGGTAATGAGACACAAGTTAAATGTTAATCCCTAGTACATTCTAGTCAAATAGAAGTGAAGAAAAATTGTGCTCGAACAGAACCACATCATCAATGAAGAGGTCCATAATAACGTCGCGATGAGAAAGAACAATGGTAGTTGAGTCAGCATAGACTTCATAGATTTGAACAAAGCTGGTCCAAATTATAGCTTTCCTCTGACATATATTGACATGATGGTCAACGCGACAACTGGATATGAACTTTTAAGCTTCATGGATGCCTTTTTCGGTTACAACCAGTTTTTCATGCATCCAAGTGACCAAGAGAAAACTGTTTTCGTAACAGAGCAAGGCACATTCTGCTTGAAGGTAATGACATTCGGACTCGAGAATGTTAGAGCAACAAATCAATTACTAGTAAACCACATGTTCGCTGATCAGCTTGGAAAATCCATGGAAGTCTACATCGACGACATGCTGCTGAAGTCCCTGATTGCATAGAAACACATAGACCACATCTAGCAATCCTTCAAGGTTCTGAAGAAGTACAAAATGAAACTATATCCAAAGTGTTCATCTGGAGTATCTTCTGGCAAGTTCATATGTTAATTAGTAACCCAACGAGGGATTGAGGTAAACTCTGATCAAATTCAAAATCATTAACATTCAATCTCCAACTTGTATCAACAAAGTCCAAAGGCTCACTGGAAGACTTGCAGCTCCTAACACGTTCATCTCTCAATCTACTGAGAAATGCCAGCAGTTCTACAACATATTGAGGAAAAATAAAACTTTCGAATGGACTCCAGCATGTGAAGAATCGCTTTAGCAACTCAATGATACTTAAATTTGCCTTCGCTCGTCCAAACCAAAGGATGATGAACAACTCTACATATACTTAAATGTATTAGAGACGACTGTCAGTGCTATCTTGGTTCGCAAAGAAAAATGAAAGCAACTCTACATTTACTATGTCAGCAAGGCATTATTGAATGCAGAGACCCGCTATAAGCTAATGGGAGAAATTAGCTTTGTCACTCGTCAATACAGCTTGAAAGGCCTTACCTTTAGAGCCATTTGGTAGTTATCGTCACCTCCTTCCCACTAAAGTAAATACTTCAAAAACCTGAACTATTCAGATGACTAACCAAATGGACTGTAGAACTAATAAATGTGGTATTTCTTTTGCATCCCACACCGCACAAAATCTCAGGTACTTGTAGATTTCATCACCGATTTCATTCAAATTCTAGCCCAAAAGGAACTTCTTCACTTGATGGGCTGACCAATTTTAGGCACATGGTTGCTCTAATAGATGAATCAAGCAACATCAATGACTTAGGCCTTGACATCGTCTTAACATCACTAGAGGACATCAAATAGAATTGCAGTCTAGTGTAAATTAAGGCAACTAATAATGAGGCAGAATATGAAGCACTCATCGCCAGATTGAACTTAGCAAAGAAAATATGAGTCGCTCAAATAAATGTCATCGGTGACTCATCTTATTTTAAATCGAATCCAAGGCACATTCCTAGCTAAGACACAAAGATGACATCTTACTCGGAGTTGATCAAGCAGCTCTGCAGCAAGTTAGATGAGTTTCATATCACTCAAGTTCCATAGGCCGAATACACCCAAGCGGATGTACTAGAGAGCCTTGGAGCATCTACGAACACAAAACAAAATAAGGTCATCCAAGTGGCTTACTTGCAATGGCTAGCGGTTTGAAAACTAATTGAAACCGAACTTCTCCATTCAACAAAAGAGCAACATTGGATGACATCGATTGTCGGATACCTCCAAAATTATGAGTTGCGGCCAAACAAGAATGAGGTTCGACGAACCAAAGCTAAGGCCGTCGATTATGTATTATAGACGACAAGTTGTATAGAAGATCCTTCTCTGAGCCCTATCTCCGATGTATTGACACCGTTGAGATCGAACATGTCCTGATTGAACTTTACGAAAAGGAATTCAAAAATCAATCAGGAGCCCAAAGCTGGCGCACCGTGCACTTACCGCTGGATATTATTGGCGAACAATGCATGCCGACACTATTAACCATGTCAAAAAGTGTGATCGATATTAGAGGTTTGTTGATGTCTCCCACCTCACACCAAAATAGCTCATCCTCATTCTTTCACCTTGGCCATTTATGAAGCGGAGAATGGATATTGTTGGGAACTTCCAACTACTCCGGGACAATGAGTCTTCATGTTAGTAGTTATAGATTATTTCACGAAGTAAATTGAAGTTGGGGCATTGTGTACGTGATTGTGAAGTTATCCAATTCATCTAGAAAAAACGTAATCTGGAGGTTTGGAGTTCCGAAATAAAGTCAATGACAATGGATCACAATTTATGAACAGTGGATTTCAAAATTTCTACAAAGAATGGAACATCAAGCTGAACTTCTCCACTCCAAGTATTTCCAAGCCAATGACTAAACCAAATCTTCAAACTAGACTATCATGAAGACATTTAAGAAAATACTCTATGAAGCTAAGGAAAAAGGGCAAACGAGCTACTTGGAGTCCTTTGGTCCTACCACACCATTATTCGGGCATTGACCAGTAAAACTCCATTCTCTTTAGCTTATGGCATTGAAGGAGTAATACTAGTGGAAATAGGCATACCAACCTTTTGGTATGAATGGACAACCGATGAACATAATCAAGTTTAATTTTTCCATGCGTTAGATTTAGCGAATGAATGGGGGGGAGCATTGGTTTGTACAGTTGCATATAACAAAAGATTACCCAATACTTCAACCGTCAAGTAAGAACTAGAACTTTCAAAGAAGGTAAGTAGGTACTTTGAAGTATATTCCAAAACACCAAAGAGGGTGGTATAGGCAAACTTGCAGCAAATTGGGAATGACCATACCTACCCACGAAAGTGGTTGGTAACGAGCCTACAAGCTATGCATTTCAAAATGGAAGAGACATCAACAATATTTGGAATTTCATCAATCTTCACAAATATTATTTCCAAATCTTCTAAATTCTTCTAAATTCTTGAATTTTCATTTGAAATCAATACTGACATGCATCAAGGAGCCATTGGTGGTCCTAACATCTATTTACTTTAAAGAGAATAGGTAGACAAAGTTCCAGACGGTCCGAACGAAGCCAAACTAAACATGTCCAGTTCGTCACCCCTTTATCACGGAACATCATCTTTCTTTCCTTATTTATTTTGAAATTTTCTTTCTGAGTTAATTATCACCGTCAGAATCAACACTAACTTAAGCATCAGAGAGTCGATGGTAGAAATGTCATTGATGGCCCTAATTTATCTTTGCTCCTAAGAAATTTACCAGCTAGAATAGAATGTCACTCATCAAGTTTAAGACTTACATCATCGTTCAAAATTTGGGAAGCCTTGAATTTGGGGGATGAAGATCCTACATAGATACCAAAAGAATCAGATTGACACCACAAGACTTCCATCAAGCCATCCGAATGAAGATGACCACACGGTTTCCATCAAGCCATTCGAATGGAGATTACCACACAGTTGCCGTCAAGCCATTTGGATGAAGGTGGCCCTAATGTCACCATCAAACCTATCCAAATAAAGACTAGGTTATTTTAGAACTTAGGTGTCTTTTAAGCCACCATGACATTACTCACCATGTTGGATGGACCATCATCGGGCTGCTCTTTCAACATATTGTGCATTCCAAGTATTTGGCACAACTCAGCATACTTAGCAGTTGCTTTGTCCACATTCTAGCTAACATGTTTACCTTTCTTGTAAATCATTCATAAAGAAAGCTATGGTGGCTATCTCAACCTTTAGCTAGCAGTTCTCCCAACGATCTTCTAAAAAAGCAATTTGAGCTCCTAAAGAATCTTTCAAGCTCCTCTTTCAACACAATTTTTTTTACTAACCATCCCAGCTAACTTATCTATTGCCTTTTTAGCAACCAAACAATATTTTCAACTTCTCCATGTAATGAGACATTAACATCTTGTAGTGAGCGCACCCTTCTGGCCTGTCTAATGGCTTCGTTCATTTGAAAAATAGCACATTGCAATCTTGTAGTTTATAAAGACAAGTTAGGTTCAATCAATTAGGTTATCCATAATGAAATATATGAAAAACACTATATTTAGAAAATCTGATTTATCGTGCTTTAGGCTGCCTTCACTTGACCAAGTTCATTATAATGTGTCTGATCTTTAGGAAACAAAAGACCTTCACCAAGTGCACCACCCCTGGGTTAGAAATTGTGGATAAATCAGATGGAAAAGTAAGCACAATCGAATCATCATCCACAGCGACAGCTTTAGATGATCGTGCTTGTGAACCACCGAGATGAAGCATTATGAAGCTCGACTTGACACGAAACATTGTAAGATGAGATTGGAGTGTCAATTAGCCCCATAGAAGAAGAACCGTTCTTAGACTTCTTCTCATTTCTCCTATCCAAAGCATCGAGTGAAAATCCTACCATCCTTAACATGACTCAATCTGTAATCAGCCGGATTAAGTGAACCACACAAAGTTAGGTTGCGACCTTTAATTTTCAAACCTCTTTTTACCAATATAAGAGGGACCAAATATTTTGAAAAATCAGAAAAAGTATTGCTTAGTTCTATTGAAATATGATCCCACCAGCTTCTTGAAGATAAGACTTCCGAGGATAGGAGAAACTGACAATGCCTTTGATCTTTGTACATTGTTAAGATCTTTGAAATACGCTCCTTCACAAAGAAGCCTTCGACAAGCTGTGTTGACGCAATGACCTGTAGAAAAATGGAATAAGAACCTTGAATCAGTAAAATGTATTGTGAGGAAATAATCTATAAAACTCATTGGGTGACCACACTGAAAGAAAACAATAATCTTCCGACCAAATCAAATCGTCTGATACAAAAAATAATATTTTTTCCAGCCCTATCTTTGGAAGAAAGGCCAACCATCAATCGATAGGTTTTTTCCTTATATTCAAGGAAAATCGACCTTTCAAATCATCATAATTCCTTATGAAGTAATAGTGCAACAACTTTGGCATGCAAAAAGTAATAATGTACCACTCGACTAGGACTTGGAGGACTAAGTGTAATTACCAAGAGTTGGGCACAAGTTGCCTTGGTGCAATTTCATAATGCTCCAACACGATATCGACCATTTAACGAACGGGAATCAAAAGTCATCTTTAAATTTCAACACGTATAAAAACATCCAACCCGAGACATTTCAGGTCACTCTTTCATTCAACTGTGATAGATAGAGTTGCACAAATGATGGAACACCATAGGCATTTCGAATTCTTATAGAGTCCATTTCGATTAGTTTGCGTGATACGTTCTTAGTAAACATAATATCATTCATGTTCGGACAACTTTGTTCAAAAAAGATATGTCTAGGATCGTTACCGTCAAGACCTGGACCGACCGGATCACTATCAATGCAAAATGAACTTAGACTTTCCCAAAACAAATAGTACATATTGTTGACCCCGAAAAATGAGCCAATAGATGTCGGACCCACTCTCACCAAGCCAAGCAAGTTCCGACGCATTTTTACGAAAGGAGCAACAAGAAAATAGACGAACATGCACGTGGGAGATACTCTACGATGGGAAACAAGTGTTCAAGCTCCTACGTTTGAAACAAGGATGATCGCGTTAACAACGATCACCAACGTAACTAACTAAAGATCTAAATAGAATATGTGAAATGATGGAAGATAGTATGAATATAAATTGTAAGATTGTGTATTAAGATATTTATTTACCAAGAGTGTGTAATGGGAAATAAAAATGCTCACAAAAGTGTTTGTAAATATTTCTTGCTCATTCAATATTCAAGAGTTCAAGACATCAGATTAAGAATCCAACATTCGAATCTTTTCTAAATTACAAAGAGAACCTATTTATAGTGTCTCGACCGACATGGTGTCCTTTAGATTAGAACCATATGACCTTATAAGTGATCAACCGCCCTTTACAATAGGTTGATATACTAACATTCTTTATTACAAATGTTACATCAATTACTTCTAAAAAATCTTCAAATATGCTGAAAGAGACAACGTCAGTTTCATATGAATTGAGAGCCTAAAAGGGGTCTTTGTGTTGGTCCTCTAAGTGAAGAATTTCAGCTCCTTTCTTTGTTTCTTTAGGCAATGTTTCAGCCCAAGTTGTAGTGCTTCGCCCGTTGAGGTAGTGCTTCGATACAAGCTTTGATAGTTTACATAATTTTTTTTTATATTTGACAACTTGAGTTTTTGTTGACTTTTATGTTGACTTTTTGCCCACGTGAATTGTTACGGGACACTTTGACTTTGAGCATCAATAGCGATACGTAACAATAGTCCCCCAAAGTCCATACATTACACTATTGTTATGCCTCACCACGAGGCTCAAAATCAATGCCACATAACAATCCACGTGGGCAGAAAGTCAACAAAAACCCAAATTGTCAAATATAAAGAAATCATGCAAACTACTCTTGATAGATAAATATCTTAATACACAATCTTGCAATTTCTATACATACTATCTTCTATTCTTTCACATATTCTAGTTCGATCTTTAGCTAGTTACTTTGGTTCTCGATTGGTGATCATTGTTAATGCAATCATCCTTCTTTCACTTGCCGAAGTTCTAACACTTTTGTCTCTTGCTATAGATTATCTCCCGCCTTCACATCCATCTCCTTTCTTACCACTCCTCTGGTAGACACACGTCGGAACTTGCTTGACTTGGTAAGAGTGAGCCCAAAATCTGTTAGCTCATTTTTCGGGGTCAACACTTATGATATAACGACTTCAACATAAATGATCGAGTAGTTACACAAGTCATTGTCCAAATTCAATTAAATCAAAAACAATTGTTTTTCATTTGACTCGTGTAAGATTAATATATTCATACCTGTCTGCACTTCATTTATATAAACCAATTGAATTCAAGATGACCTGAAATCTGAAGAAATAAGATCAATTTTAACGAACTACCATTTTTTTTCTTTTGCAATTTCAAAATTGCTAATTATTAAACTAAAATATGAAAGTTCCGCGAGAAAACAGCATATGGCGTATACTCTATGTTCCATTACAAATTATTTGTTGCCAAGCAAAATGAAGCAATGCTTAGCATATTTATGGATGGGGATAAAATACCCCCAAAACAGAAACAGCTCACTGTGTTTAATTGTGGTGGTTTGCTAGGTACTCCGAGCCATTTTGTGTGTCAACTAAATAATCATGCAGCAACCTTCTTGGAAGTCACAGAATTAATAATGGTGGCAAACTCAGGGCCCTGCAACACAGAAAATTGAAGATCAATCTCAAGCTTGCTATCATGAGAAAAATGAGAAGCTTCAAACACTGAATCGGTTTGTAACTGGGCAAGGCCAGCACACCCTACTTTTGGGTGGCCCATGCTGGGGACCAACACGGTTCCTTTTTTGACCTGGCATGCCTAAAAATAAATAGGCCTGCCACAATCACATTTTCCTCAATGCAAAACATAAGGTGATAGCCTGGTATACTGGGAATTTCCCAGGAGGTTTATAACCTCGGCTCAAATTCCATGTATGACCCGGTTTTCCAGAATTACATAAGCAACAAACAAAATCACTTAGAACCAACTCACCCAGCAACCATTTTATCCGTACTTTACAATCCATAATTTACAGATAGATACAGCACATAATTCATAACAGCTAATCAGTTACTACATACGTGTTATGTATCAATGCCGACAGCTTTGTGGAATGAAACTCATGACCCACCATTCTCGAACTAGTCCTGCTCCTCTATGGGTGCTAGTGGAAAGATGAGGACAAAGGATCTTTCAAAGATGCAAGTGGATCAGCTCCATATAGAAGCATCTAATAGTGAAAATGGTGCAATCAGGAAATATTACTCTAGCATTTTTACATACTAGTTAAAAGTTGAGCGTGCAGTGCACATTATTCTAAAATATTTTATAAGTGTTGTAAAAGAAATATTTGATACCAATTTGTTGGGAGTATCTGAGTCTCAAACAAACTAAAGAAAATAAAATTTATGATAGAAATTTAAAAGATAAAATTATAATCTCAAAACTGAACTTCTATAATTCAAATTTTTTTGTGATGATGAAATACTACAAATGAGTATCATTTTTATACAACATTTGGTACATGAAAATTAATTATTAATACATGAATTTAAATACTTATTAAAATTGCTAGATATATCTATAATAACGCTAGATTCATGTATATCAAAATTCGTTGAGTCTAGATTAATTTGAATATTAATTAATTGAAAATTCATAATTCGAAATTAATACATGACAAAGATTTTGCAGTATTTATTACATATTGAAAAATGAAAAATAATGCATTATTGAAATAATTGAATTGTAGTAGGGTTAAAATCGTCCAAAAAATGAATCTCACGTGATGTAATATTTAATATATTATAGATATGGGGACATACAAGTTGTCATTGAGACAAGGAATCACTATCCTTATACAAAGTACAGGGGACATTGCTAACTGCATATTTTGGTAAAATGGAAAACATAGAGAGCTCTCCCCTTTCACATGTTTTATTCACGAGCATGTATTAGAAACTTATTCAGACACAAGGCAAGAGAAATGAGAATATGGGAAAGATATAAAGGAAAGGCGTGTGTCCATTTCACTTATTATATGTTGACATAGACCACATGAATACCATGGCAATACCTTTAAGGAAGCGCCACCCACGAGAAATCCATCAATATCTTCTTTTTTTGCAAGCTCTGCACAGTTACCTCCATTGACCGAACCTGTGGAGAAATTTTGAAAACAGAAAATGTAAATAAATTGGCCAAATATGGCAATTAGCCATTAACATTAACTAAAGTTTCCTAGTCAATTCATGATTCAGTTGATACTAGCTTGCTTCTTGGAGACAATTATGTGTGTTATTGAGTGGGAGAAAAATCAGCAATTTCTTGGTACTCATGAGTCATGATATGCCCATTGAGAAAGGGCGGAGATATAATGGACATATTTTCAGTGAATCTTGATGTTTAAGATAAAAACTACCTACCTCCATAAATAATACGTGTTTTAGATGCAACTCCTGTTGAAACATTCTTACTAAGCCAATCGCGAACAGCTACATGCACTTCCTGAGCCTGCTCTGGTGTGGCCACTTTACCAGTTCCAATAGCCCATACTGGCTCGTATGCAATGACAATGTCATTCCAACTTGGCACAGCATCTGCACATCGTGAAAGTGTAAAATAAGCAGCAAATTCAATGAATGATTTCTTAAAAGGATTACAGTATGACCAGATTGATCTAGGGCGAGGGGAGCACATCTCAAAAGGTACAGAATTAATTCAGAGAAAGAGAGGAGCTATGCTTACCCGCAAAAGCCTTCATTTGCTGAAAACAGACGTCAAAAGTTTTTCCAGCTTCCCTTTCTTCTAATAGTTCTCCGATGCAGGCTATTACTCCAAGATTCTGGCTCAAGGCATATGCAGCCTTCTTTCCAATAAACTGCACAACATAGTTATTTCATAAATCAGAGACTAGTAGCTCTTTCATTGGAGAAGTAAAGCATTAAAAAGATCCTTCATTGATGTTACTTCATTATTTTCTCCAAGTATATGTCTACGTTCAGAGTGCCCGAGAACAACCCACTTGCATCCAAGATCTTTTAGTTGTTCCACACTACACAAAAAAGCTTAAACTTGCTTATTACATGAAACAAAGTTGTAGAATCCACGACATCAACACATTCAAATAGAACAAAATGTACCAACTCAAATCACTGTAGTACCAAAGTTTGTAATGAAAAAAACAATACAAAAATGAAAGGAGGAAAGGCATGGGTAAATTCACTAATATGGTAAACACAACTGACAACTGGACTATGCACCACACAAAAACTTAATTTTGACAAGATGGCCCATCAGCCAAGGAATCAGTTTCTTACAGCTCAACCAATCAATATTTATTTAAAAAAATGATCAATAAGTTGACTATTCAAAAAGCAAAGAACTGACTAGATAACTCATCCATTGCTGATAAAAGCCCACAGCATGTGGTGCCATAGGAAATTTAGAAAATTGGTAAGCCAAACTGCTTTAAAAACCTGTATTTGAAACTACATCTACTTCAAATACCACCATGTACATATCCCACCAAACATCAGTACTACGAACTAATGCTACCACACTAGGCACATTTATCCTAAATTAGGTTCATGTACTCCTGCATTATGCCATCAGAAGTCGAAGACAATATGATTTTTACTTTTTATTGTCCCCGTGCTATATGCATCACACATATCCCAATCAAACGTAGTTTGATTCTTTCCACAGCAGCAATATAATTTTAGAGATAAGGTCAGGCAACACCATGTTAGCATTAACAAGCACAGTAAAGAAACTTTAGCAGTTCAGTTATTTCTTGTCCCAAACAAAATAGCACCTGATTCTTGGAGTACAGGAGTAGTGTATCACTGATAATCTAAGCTTATATAGAAGGACACTCGCCTGATCTCTCCAGTAAAAGCACCAACTTTTCCAGTCCAACAATTCTGGGCAGCTATCTCTACCCGCTCAGTTAGTGAGTTTTTTACTTGATCGAGGTAAACAAAAGGAGGTGCCACAACAACATCTGCAAAGGTCAAGGAAAACTGAGATCCAAATACTCAGCGAACAAGTAAAATGGAAACTAAAAAGTATCAGATGTAGGAGAAAATTCCAATTTCCAATATGACATGTTTGATACACAAGACAAAGTGGCAGACAAAATTAAGAGATAAAGAAGCTCAAAAGGAACACTTGTCCACCTTCCCCTTGTCTCTTGCTCATCAACATACTTCAACACAATGGCTAACAGATTACGTGCCCTACATATTTTACAAACTGATAAATCTTTATGCATCATTTATATATTTCTCCAGTAGATATTCTTCGCCACAATAGATATCATACAATTGCTCATCGGTAATAAAGAAATTTGCATGCTGGTTTAAAGTCTTCAAATGTGATATGGCATCTACTATTTCAGACAAAAACTAAAGTTTCCAATTATAAATTATTGCAACTGGTATTAGGAACATCAAATAAATAAGTAATTCAAGTCTAGAAGTCTTGATGGTCAACATCCTACGCTGTAAAATACCGTGAGGCTTCGAATTCAGAATGCAGATGCTCAAAACAGCTAGACATCTGTATATTTTCCAAAACTACATGAAGTTATACTACACAGAATTATTAGAAATAAGATAGAGCTGAACAACTACTCCCGTCTCTTAACTAAAAGAACATTAAGCACTTCTCTTTATACAGATAAGATATGTGAAACATTAACAGAGAGACGTAACTCACCAACATCAGACTCCAACGTTGCACTGTTCAAGTCAGAGACAAGCTTGCTTATGGAGTCTTTTGTCCCATTCTAAGTAAAATATAAAAAAATCAGTCAAGCAAAGTTACCAAAAAAAGGAATGATTGTTCACCAGCATTTAAATTATTAAATCTATAATACACACAGAAGAGATGGAAGGGAAAAAATAGATCACTTCTACAAGTCTAAAAGAATGCTAAATCCATGGTTGTATGCCTCAAATAGCAAGAAATCCAAATAAGTTTTGACCTTTAATGAAGTTATAATATTCTTTTGATAGAAGTAAAAGTAAACTGTAATAGGTTTAACACAAATTTTTTTCCAGATTTCCTTGAAAGTGCTCCCTACTTTCACATTTCCCTGCACATGATTTCAACTTTTTAAGAAACTGTCTCTGTGTGTGGTTGCTTTTTCATGTTATTCTCTTGTTATATCCATTATTCGCTGTTAAGAATTAACATCATCCACCTCAGCTCCAGCTGAAGTACTGATCATTGGTGATTCAGCATTCTTCATCCTTGCTGTCATAACCATTTCTCCTAGCTGGTTTTGGACCACATTCTGTTGTATAAGATTCCCAACATGATCCATAAAATATGGAGCTGCCTAACAGCCTTAGTTTCTAGATTATTCCTGTGACAATACAATGTACTATAAATTCAATTAACTCAATGAATATTTTGCACGGTTCATTGCTATCTCTTTTAGCTATAGAACTTTAACTTGGTATCAAAGATTCAGCCATGGCAAACGCCAACAACACACCACAAAATGCTGACCCTGCAATTGCACCAGCCTCCTTCTCCAACAGCACTGCTGTACCATTAATTGGAAATAGCCATCTTTCACCATTTGTGTAAACCTCACTCAAACTGTATCTATAAAGCTGGACAAAAACAATTATCTGATGTGGAAAAATATGATCCTCCCAATCATTCGAGGGCATAGCTAGGAAGGGTACATTCTTGGGACAAAGATGTGTCCTCGAGAATTCATTGGAACCCAAATCACTAGAGAAGCTGGAACCAGTGTAGAGATGGTGAAGAATCCAGAATTCAACCAATGGATGTCAACAAAACAGCTGTTGATAGGATGACTTTATTCCTCTATGACCCCAGACATTGCAATGAGGGTGATGGGTGCAGCCAACTCAAATGAATTATGGACTGCCATTGAAGAGAGCTATGGAGTCCAGAACAGATCAAGGATTACATTCCTTACAGGCGAACTTCAGAAATCAAGGAAAGGTAATATGAGCTGAATAAAGTGAAACAAATTGCTGATAATCTTGAAATTGCTGGAAAGACCATCACTAACACTGACTTGATAACCCAAGTTCAGGCTGGGCTGGATGAGGACTATACACCAATAGTTGGTCAGCTAAATAGCAGGGATCACATCTCCTGAGGTGAACTCCAATCCACATTGATGACTTATGAAAGTCGACTGGAACATCTCAACTCTATCAGGAATGAAATGGCTGGGATAAGTCTTGATCAAACCTCAGCAAATATCTCACAGAGATCAGGTTATGGCCATCATCATTTCAGATCCAATAGGCCAAGTACTGGAGGAAGATTCACTAACTTCAACCACTACAGAAGTGGAAGAAGAGGAAGGAGCAGAGGAGTCAATACTTTTGGAAGTGAAAGGACAGTTTGCCAAGTGTGTGGGAAAGTTGGACATAAGGCAAACATATGTAACTTTAGATATGATGAAAGGTAAACTGGCACTTTACCTCATCAGAGGATCAACTACAATTCACCACCTACTGCTTTCCTAACAACTTCTAACACAGTAAGTGACCCAACTTGGTTAGCAGACACAGGAGCTAACAACCATATCACATCTGATAAGGCAAACATAGCTTCAGCAAGTGAGTACACTGGTAAGGAGAAAGTCATGGTGGGAAATGGAAGTAAGTTAAGCATTTCACACTTTGGAACCTCACATATACCTACTCTAAATGATAAAACACTGGTGTTAAGTAAACTGCTACATGTGCCTGAAATAAAGAAAAATCTCCTTAGTCTTTCTCAACTTACTTCAGACAATCAAGTTTTTATGGAATTTCACTCTAATTGTTGTTTTGTCAAGGACATGGTAACAAATGAGGTGATGCTACAAGTGAGACTTAAGGAAGGGCTGTTTCAACTAGACTTTCCCCATCGAAGTACCAGTCAACTCTCTCATCAATCAAGCTTTCCAAATAAATTCTGCTGCAACATTTCCTCAGTCCCTACTAGTCAAGAGTCTTTAGTTAATTCCAGTCAATTCCTTAGTGAATTCTAGTCAAGAGTCTTTAAATGTTGATGTATGGCACAATAGACTTGGTCATCCTTCTAGCCAAGTGATGACTCAATTGTTTAAAGTCTGTAATCTGAAAGCAAAGGAAAATACCATCAAATCTTTTTGCAATGCATGTCAACTTGGCAAATCGCATCTGTTACCTTTTTCTCTATCTTCATCACAGCCAATTCACCTTTAGAATTAGTGTACACTGATATATGGGGACCTGCACCAGTACTATCAACTTCAGGGTTTAAATACTACATTAACTTTCTTAGATGACTTCAGCCGTTTCTCTTGGATCTACCCCCTAAAACTGAAGTCTGAAGCCTTC
>CADEPD010058799.1:0-32105 GCA_902829195.1 Fraxinus dipetala
GAAAGAAATTATTATATAATCGAGATTATTACTTTATCGAACATTACTTTATCGAGGTTTAACTGTAAAATCATACAAAAGCAAAGTAACTGCTCCGAATTGATGATAAAATACAAAAACGACTGAACAGTTAAATAAAAAAAATCAATTTCCCAACAAATTGCATGCTTGCACTCAAATGGATACCAAGACAATTACCTTAAAGGCATGTTTGGTAAGAACTATTGGATAGGATCGGACATTGCATATAAATAAAAATTTATCTTCTTTTTCTTCATTAATACATCAAGTGCACCTTTCAAACATGGGCAAAAAGTTTTTAGACTCCTTCACAACAGAACTAATCTGCTAGTGTTAATCTAGAGGAATTTTCACTCTTTCTTGTCACCTCAAACTTAAAAGGAACATTAATCACATTATAAGTAAATTATGCTCCTTTTTCAGTTCAGCAGCGCGGGTATTTTTTAAACAGCTTAGTTATTGAAAAATTTCGTGTACTTCATTCTGCTCACATTGAAGCAACAACCCAACAGGAGTTAAAAGATCAAGGAAACAGCAATGTAAACTTATAAAGAGATCAAATAACACTATTCAGAAGCATTTGTGCAATTCAAAACTAATTGTCTCATGAAAAAATAATTATACAACCAAAAATATAAAACAATGCAGTTTAAAGATAAATCACAGTTCGCACAATTCTAATTTTCACAATCGAGATGCATAATAACCTGATTTTCATTTTCGCATAACCTTATCTCCATTTTATTTTTTCGCAAATTAACAAGATATGCAGTTATAGCAAAAAGTGTTTCAAATTTTCTCAAGAAAACATTCACACCATACTAACTCCAAAAGATAAAAATTTCCCCTAAATTAGCTCATCGTAATCCAAAACATTGAGCAAATAGAAACCTAGAATAAAAAACCCAAGGATCTAGAAACTCACGTCTTAGAGAACTAGCACACAATATCAATCAGTTGCTTCCATCGCTGAAGAGGAGGCGGAGCCTGGCGGCAAAGGCGCCGGTAGGCTCGAGAGCGGCTTCCGCAAGGAGGCTTTGTTTAATATGATTCATGCGAGACGCGAGACCATCCTGTTCTTCCTTTAATGCTGCCGTGTCCTCCGTAAGATCGTGGATGCGATACTTTTGCCCGACCGATCGGACGCTGAGCAGTAGAATCCCGGTCATTCCGAAAAATTGTACGAAGCTCTGTTTTCTCTTCATCACGTTTGCCATGAAGCCGAGAGGCTTTCGACCGCCGGCGGTGGAAGGCGGCGCTGAGGATGCCATGGCTGAGCTAAGACTGTTGGTTTGACTACACACTGCTGATTGAGCTTGATTTAATTTAAAGTTACCTTTTTTTTAATTAAGAGATTGTTTGTATCTCATTAGTGAGAATAATGAATTTTTGAATAGTATTTTTTAGAGAATGAGCGATTGAAATTTAAAGTAATTTTATTGGTTTGTGTGTAGAATATTTTATTTGATGAATATGTGGTGGAAAATCTTACTGTAGCAAATAGAATTTTAGATTAATGATAGACAAATAAGAGCTAAAAATACAATATACTTTTTACAAACAAAAAAAAATTAAACCCACGTTTTGTATCGATTAAAATCAAATTTTTAATTTAAGTCAAAGTTAACAATTAATTTTAATCAAATATTTTATGGATTTCAAAACTTTTCAACTACACATTTTATTAACATTTTATCAAAATCTACTAAAAATCTGATTTTAATCCCCACTAAATAGAGCTAAATCAAAAAGATGGAGATAAGAAAAACAAAATATATACATGGACCAAGTTCGCATTAAGTTGATTTGATCGAATTAGATGAATAGTGGGTGAAGTTAATGATCGAGTTGGTCAAATAGGTAGTCGAGAAGACCATACACAATCGAGAATTAAATACTACCGAGTGAGAGTATCATTTTAATAAGGTAAAGTCCAAACAAGAAAAAGATTAAAAATGGATCTCTCATGCGGCCCGACATAGAAGTCTCGAGTCAATTCCCCACTCACGAATCATGCAGAAGAGGGGTCGAATTGGTCGATTAGAGGATCAAGAAGACCAACATAGATAAAGATTAAAGAGTAACATAGATGTGACTTTTCAAGTAACAAAGACCATATTTCATATTGGCCACTTCAAAGAATCCATGTAATAGCAGTTTATTAACTTGAACTAAGACTTATTGAAGGAAAAATCAACACTATGAGACTCCCCATTTGTTCCTGAAGTATGATGAGGTTGTCTCAACTCCTCCCGGCTACGAATGGAAGCCTCGAGTTCTGAAATCTCTGTATCCGAAAGATAAGAAGTCGGAGAATTAGGGATACTTTCGATATCTGATGCATTTGATCTGTACTTGTGGTTGTGGAGCAAATGAATGGGTGAAAATCCCTTGCTCGGAGTCGTTTCGCCACTCATGAGTCCTGCTCCATGAGAAGAAGCATCGTTTCCTTCGCCTGTTTTGCTCATTTTCTTCTTCTTTTTCGCAGCCTGATGCCATTTCTTGAGAGCCTTGGCCGTCTGCTCCTCGAAGATTGTTTTCTTCATATGTGATCCCATCTAAACACAATGAGCATGTTTAGTACGCAGTCGAGGACATGATATAACTGTATAATACTTTTTGTCACTATGTTCGATCATTAATACTAACCTGTGTTACGAGGGAATAAAGTGGGAATGTAATGTAGCTGCACAAGATGTGAAAGGCTACCCCAAGGGAAACTCTAAACAAAATCGCATAGAGTTTCTCATGGAAGCATTTTGTGATTCCAAACTCATACTGCATTAGAAAAGTTTTTGCTCATGAGTTACATGCAATACAATAATCTAATTAGAGATAAAAACAAACAAATTATTTGAGATTTACTTACCCATTTCCATAAGAAATATGCCATTTGGAATGCATTCTGCAAGTGAATAGATATTTTAACATGTAATCAATAAAAACAAAGGTATGTCTTATGAGTGGCAAACCAATCGAGCCGTTCACCGGTTCAAGTCGTTTCGACTTGGTCCATGAGCCGTTTGGGCTCGTATTGAGATGAGGTATTGGCCGAGTCGAGGTCAAAATTTTGTTCATGAGCCGAGCGGGCTCATGGGTTAGGCCCATAAGATGGCTCGTCTTAAGCTCTTGGATCAACTCGTTTTTTGCTTGTTTTATTAATTTTTTTTAAAACAAAGAACCAAATAGTGCTGGCTAGTGTCCACACGAGTCAAATGATTTATCCGAGCTTGAACTCAACTCGTGTCCTTACTAGCCGAGCCACCCCTAATCTGTCTATTATAATAAAGGGTTAAGAGCATTTACCATAAATAGTGTGAAATGTATGAGGAAGAGAATCCACTCGGGTCGATTGAACCAAAAGAAGTTGTTAGTAGGCTCCACTAATGGAGCTCCTCTAACCACAGTCGTCCGATCTTGAATTTGTTGAGCCATCTCCATTATCACAAGCTCCAATTTTGTACCAACTAATACAATTATCTGATCACAAAATTTCATAAATATTCATCTCTAATTCATCTGAATAGTAAGTTGATTTTAAACTTCTTATCTAACTTTTCGTTAAATTGGCAAATAGTCTTCACAAAAACAATGCACAACTTAAGTTCGAAAGCAAAATCTAGCTTCAAAAAAGTTGAATATGTGAGGATCACGCAATAATTTAACATAAAAATGACCATTTTCGTCACCGAAAAATGCTTGAAATTATAATGAAAGGTCGATAACCAATTTGCTCATACAATTTTGACTTTTCAACGTGCCTGGATCAATTTCAAATAATGTAAATAGAGATGGCAAGCACTTACAATTAGAGGTATTAATGAGAGCCAGGAGAGGGTATGCCATTCTGCACCATTAGTTATAGAAAGTTGAACTACGAGTTTTAGAGATACGAAGCTATTGATAAAAACTACCGCAAGTGCATGTATACTTGGTACACTCAATACTACACACTATATTGAGTGGTTTCGTCCATCACATCTTACTAAACATGCAGTTAAATATAGAAAAGAAGTTGGGGGAAAAGATAGAAAATGAGACGTACTGTAAAAATTGAAAAACAAAAATATAACGGCAAACAACCACAATGGGGCACTGCATGGTCCAAACAAAAGAAGCGCGTTAGGGTATACAAAGAAAAAAAATACTAAAAGTACGGTGACTATTTTGAATAATTTCAAATTTTAGTAATTGTTAAGGAACAACATTGAAAGTACAACGACCATTGAAAATCGAAAAATTTCATATTTTTTGTATATGGGACGGTAATTGATGGAGTGGAGGGCACAAACCTTATTCCCAAAACACTTTTGTAATCATCTTCCATGGATCTCTTTATGTACTTGTGGAAGTCAAATTTGCTATTTGGTGCAAAATGAGCCTGCAATTTGCCACACCTCAATCAAATTAATTAATTTTGATAAAATAGAGTGGCGAAAAAGAATTTATGTTATAATTTTTTTTTTTAAGTTTATTGAGTATAAGGCATGTTGATTATTTTTATTCGGATAAATTTAACTTGTTCTAACTTAATGTACCAAGGCAAAAATTTTGAAGTACAATTTCCTATAGTTACAAACTTTTTAAATAAAAGTAGTAATTTTGTTAACATACTTCATAAATTCTAAAATGCTATGATAAAATGAAGTAAACTATACGCAAATATCACTTAATATTATTTAAAATTGTGAAAAGAAATGAATTTTAGACAACAACAATGTGTCCGGTTCCATATGATTCTCAATTTTAGATTTTGGTATTTCAAATCTGTTGTCCCGGCAATAACATTTTGGCATCTCAATACAATTTTGAGGTGTCGACAAAATTTAAAATTTGACACCTTAAAAATCGTAGTAGAGTTTAATGGATTTTTGTCACCTCTAAAATTTTGCACCTTAAAATTGTAGTGATATATCAAAATTTTAGGTATTGTACAACATATCTATAATCGAATATTGGTTGCATGAATAATATGCATCACATTTTGGGATGTAGTTAAATCAAAGTTATGTCAATTGAATAAATAATATTGATTTGGTTTAATTAAAAAGAGGCAACTCACATTGATAAATCCATTGCGGATGGCCATGTAATCTACCTTGGATATTGATCCAAAAAATTGTCTGAAAAATGCTACCTATTATGTAATAAGAAAATTAAAAGAACTGTATTTGCAATAAATACAAGAATTTTGTTTAAAATAATTAATAAGAGAGAAAAAGAAAAACTTACAATCCATCTAATCCCAGGTGTACTATTGATTCCACCATGTCGCCTAACGAAGGATGTTTGATGAGCAAATCTAAATCTAGCGGGATCTGTTAATAAAATTATCAATTATTTTATCAAATAATCTAGTAATCAAACATGCTACAATAGCTATAACCTCAAATAAATCATATTCATTTTTTAAAACATTGCACGCGAACTTTTTAAAGCATATCGATCCTAACTTCTTAGAAAGTCACAAAAGTCTCCATTTGAATGGAAATAGTATGATGTTGCTCGGTTAAAGTGACACGTATCTTGCACGTGAACTTTTTAAAGTACATAGATCATAACTTCTTAGAAAGTCACCAAAGTCTAAATGGAAACCGTATGTTGTTGCTAGGCTAAAGTGTCACATGCACATGAACTTTTTATTCTAAGAGCATTTTGTCAATTCACCACGTATCCACAAATACACAATAATTCTTCCTATCGTATTTTCATTCCAGAAGAAAATAGGAAAAAATTACCATTTGTGAATTCATATTCCAAGGAGGTTGTTTCCAATTCCCATGCTTTCCACTTCTTCATCTATCATCATCAATAAGGAAATTTTAAAAATCAAAATATTTTCTTTAACTATTAAAATTTTAAAAACATATATGTTGTGAACTTACTTTGGCATAGCCCAAACCCACGAGGATGACACTGTAAAGAACATGCATAACTGCAAGAACAAATATAAAAATATGCAATTGGTGCACTCCTGAGTATGATATCAAGGATACCTTCCCCTGTTTACAATAAAATAAAAAGAAAATAAATTTATTTATTTATTTAAATATCATTTTCAATAATTACTCCCTCACCTTTTTAGCGCACGTGTCGGTTTCATCAGTTCCAGCTGCCAAAGCTCGACGCCAAATTATTTCTCCTGCATAAGACAACAATTTTCGATTTCCATCTTTATCTTCACCTTCTTTATCATCATCGTCACCTTCATTGTCAATTTTATCACATGGATGCCATTGATCTCCAATATGTTTAGGCACACATATCTTGGCAATATAGGATGTACCAAATGTCAAGAGTAACGATATAAACCCAAGTAGCATCAGTTCTGAAAAGTAAAATAAAAATATATAAAATGTCATTTTTAACGATTACTAGGTATTCGTTTCGTTGTATGTAAAAGAAAATTATTTTAGTATTTGACCTGCTTTGATTTTTTCCAAGGCTTCGAGCATGGCCTTGTTGTCGCGTTTTCGAAACCACTGCAATCACACGTTGAGAAGAAAAAAATTAAAAAGAAACATTTTTGCCTCGTATTAAAATGTTTTTGAATATCTTTAATATTAGAAATACAATGCCCCAACCCTCCCAACCTTGAATATCTAGTCTCAATAGATGAAAATGTCAAAAAGACTTGTTTTCTAAAAAAATTAAAATTCGAATATTCGAATACAAAAAAAAAAAATTATAATGAAAATCTCAGCATCAAACTCGACAAACAGTAGCCCTCCCCGCTCCACCACTTTTGAACAATAAATGCGTGTCATATCTCTAATGAAAAATTATATCCTGTTTCACATGAGAAACTTACTGAAAAGTAAATCGAACAAAATGCGTCTAACAAGTCTTTAGACGAGCTAGTTCAATAAGCACGATCCAACTATCAAACAGAAGAGAGAGCATACCATTGCAAGGGAATGTATCCCATGTTCTATAATGACAGAAATGATAACAAAAACTGCACAAACAATGGCCACAGCCCATGTTGGAGTTTCCTCCAGAGACCTATCTCCTGCGCCTGGAGCCATGAATTCAATTCAACATGCTACTCATCAAACTCTTCTTCTTCTTCTTCTTCCACAAATGGTCAAATTAATGTTAAAAATGACCAATGAGAGGTCGTGTCTTTGTCATTTGCTCTTTGTATTTACTATGTTATTTTTACAGAAAAATTCGGACAAAAGTTGGTTGTATAGAGAAGAATATTTAAGTCGCGGCCGGCTATCAATGCCAAAGTAGAGAATAGGATTCAACGACGGGAGAACTAACAGCTTCATTTGACTCATAATTGAATGAAGACAAATTAATGTTGACATGCATATACCTTGTTAGAATAAACTTAATTAAGTGAATTTTTATTTCCAAATATATTTCAATATGTTTGGCCATGGTGTCGATAGAAGTGTGCGCACAATTTTCTAGTAATATTAAGCTCTCGTTTGGTGGAGACTAAAATAAAAAATTTTAATAAATTGTGTGGTTAAAAAATTGTAGATCTCATGAAATATGTTATTAAAATTAATTTTTGATTTTAACTTAAATTAAAATTTAGATTTTAATCCTTACCAATATGGGATATATAACTCTATATTGTTATTTTTTTTTCATTTTTTTTTCAATTTAACAAATATAATATTACCGACCATGTGCACATTAACCTTGGGAAAATCATAATCAGGCTCTAGAACTTTCATAAGTAAGATTCTGCCTCCAAACTTATTTAAATATGTGAATTTATGATTCTATAGTCGATATTGTCAATGTGAGACGTTAGCTTCGCAAGTGACTTTCAATTTATTGAAGAAAAATGTTAATTTGACAATTTTCCAACTTTCAAAATCGCAAAATATCTCGTCCCTCCAAATTTATAGATACAATTCTTGTTTAGTGGCCATTTTTTAAAAAAAAATTGTTTTGAATAGTGAATTTTTTTAGAGTGTATTGTTAGAAAATAGGGAAATTTTTTAAATTTTCGTATAAAATATTTTATTTTATGAATGTATGATTAAAAATATGTATGTAGAAAAAAAAAGGGTTAAAAGAATGAATGACATTCAGGGGCTCAAATGGATGGATCCATAATTTTCTCTTAACTTGAACAAAAAGTCTTTAAGCTTGGGCCCAATTTAGTTCATCCGGCCCAACATAGTGGGACCTACATGTCGTTGCTATCAGAGGTAATCCTCGATCTTATCGACCAAAAAATTAAAACAAAGGAAAAATTGCATTCACGGTACTAAACCTTTTATTTAATAGTAAACTTGATCCAAAATTTTCATTTGTACCAACCACAATACCAAATTTTTCAGAAATTCTCGCTTGACGTCCAAATGGATGAAAACGGTTAGTTTGACCGTTAGCTGATCAAATAATTAATATTGACAATAATTTTAACTAATTTTAAAAGGTTAAAATGGTAACTTTACATTTTTTATAATAAAATAACTAACATAAAAAACCAAATAATTCCTTCTCCATCCACCGCAAATATACCCACCACCCCAAAATCACAACCACCACCACTAATATCAAACGGCTCTACCACACCCACCCAACAGCGGCACCACCTCCAGCTCCTCTACCTCCATCAAACCACCACAACATCTCCACCTCAAATCCATAACCACCACAACCCAATTGTCCACACGATATGGTTCGACTTTTGACATAAAAATGCAATTTGGGGATAGAAATATACAATGTGAACAATCTGTACAGTGAACATACACGCCACCTCCACCGCTACTATTTAACTGCCATCTCCGCCATTGCTTTTCCTCACCACCATCACCACTTTCATTCACTAGACCACTTACACCACAAACAATAACAAAATCTCAAAACCAAAATTGATTTCAAAATCGGTTTTGATTTTCAGATTTGAAAAAAAGAAATCTTTCACTCTCATTCTCCCTTTATTGGGTGTCAGTGACATCCGACAGCCTTGATGGTGGTGGCGGTGACTTTTGGGCGAGGTGGATTGTATGAGATTGGGGAAGTAAGGGCTGGGTTTGGGTAGTGGTTGTTTTTTAATTTTTATTTTGTTGTTTAATTATTTTATAATTATATTTACTCTTTTACCCTTAAAAAATTAGTCAATATTTGGTCAGATCGTTGACCTATAGTCAACTAACAGAGAAATTAACGAAAACCATCCATTTGAACTCCAAGTGAGAATTTCTGAAAGATTTGATTTCGTGGGTGGTACACAAGAAAGATCTGAATCAAGTCTGCTATTAAAAAAAAGGTTTGGTACTGTTGTTGCAATTTTCCCTAAAACAAATATGTTTCGCCTTTTCACCGTGTTCTTTTTTCTCACTTTTCTCGCTCACTTCGCCTTCACACGCACGCATTTTTCTCTGAAACTGATACAGAATGACGGCTGTATCAAATTCATTTGTGATATCTAAAACCTCTGCTCTTTGTCTATCATCTGGTAATCGTTCGAATATATTTCATTTCGATAAGTTTTCATGTATTTTCATAATCGATGATCGATGTGTGTTTTCCACTGTACCTTCAATGCTTTTTTATTACATTGGTGCTTTTTCTAAGTACTGGTTGAGAATTTTAAAATTGTTAAAAAAATGTTGAACAATTGAATTGGGATGTAGGTTTTTGCTTAATTACTGTTTTTGACAAGTATATTTTTGCGAACAGCATGAAAGATTATATCTCCCAGTCAAAATTTACTTTCATATTCGACGATCAACGTGTGTTTTTCCAGTATCTCTTCAATGTTTTTTTTTTTTTTGATGATTTTTTTGAAGCACTGGATAGGAATTTAGAAATTGTTAAAATTGTTGAATAATTGAATCGGGATGTGGGTTGTTGCTCAATTACTGTTTTTGCAAGTAAACGTTTGTTCGTGTTACCGAGAATCATGTAAGATTACAGCTCTACGTTTGTTTTGTGTCTCTTCTTTCAACTCGCTTATGCAATTTGCTATTTATTTAATGTTCATGGAGTTCATATATTTGCCCCTTATGGCGCCAAAAGGACAAAATCTGACATAGAAACCTTCATGGAAGATCATATTCATTATGATGATTGTGTATATACTGGAAACATAGTCATCATATCTTATGTTCTAGAAAATCAAAAGGCCACATCTGACACTAACTTCGTTTTTCTATTACGGGAGAGGATCAAAATCAATGTACTTAAAGAAGTGGACTAAACATTTAATCCCAGAAGCATAACATTTTAATTACTTGGAGGTTAACTGGTGACTATTAAAAAAAATCATATGAAAAATAAATTAAAGTTATTGTATGCCATTAAAATTCTTCTAACCTTCGGGTTTAGTGAGTAAGATCTGGATGGCTTGTCTTGTGAGTGGTGAGAATGTACTAGCTCCGGGATATTAATGCTTTCTGGGGAACTCCCGTAAGGAAATAATAACAATCTGCAAGATGTCACCCTGCCCACATCGTTATTTCACTGGATGCATTAAGCAAGAACAGCTTTTTCAGCTTGTCTCTTATTTTATGTTTCTGATTGCAGTGCCTGCCTCTGTTGCCAAAATACTAGATTTGTTTTATAACTAACTTTTGGGGTAAGCAAGGTTAAAGTGCGAATTCATTAACATACTTGGCGCTTTGGAAGGATTTGTTTTAGCCTTTCTACATTTATGCACTATATAAGCCAATACACAACTCTAGGGATATTATATACAATTTTCAGTTGAATTCCAGAAAGCTAATGCAGTAATCATGTTTTGGTGAAAAGTCCATTATCTTTTGGGTTCTGATGGATGTGATCCAGGCTTGGGTTTCAGTCACTTGATCAGCTGGAATGAAAAACTTATATTTTTTTTTTCCTTTTATGTTGATACTTGCAAAATATTGCTATCTGTTGACATGTGCTCACTTAGAAATTCAGTAATAAATATATGTATGGTCACAATTGGCATGTTATGCTTTATTACTTTGGCTCTGAACTCCCTTAACTTTGTTTCTTGTACTAGGTTCTTCTTTAAAATCAGTTGACCACTATGCCACTATTATGGGCCCAAACAAATTGTCATTCAGTTTGAAAGGAACAAGGACATCATCTGCCCCGAAAAGGGCCCGCATTCTTCAAGCAAGTTACAGGTATGTGTCATCATCAGCCTGTTTATTTACCGGTTTGTTGTTATGATGTTATGAGTTTACCTTTGCCTTTTGCATTAGCATAAAAGGTTAATAGGATTTCTATTGGTTGCCTATAACATTTTGTAAATTTATTAGACTTAAAAATTCATTTTTTCAGAATGTAGACCTGCTGCTAGCTTTCTTATTCGTCGTGGACCATAGAAAGAAAGCACCTGGATAAATCTGAAAACAGCATCAAATAATCAGAAGAAAGAACACAATTTGCACCTTTTCGTTTCTAATTATGCATCAAGAGAAGTTTCTAAAGATATCTTCTTACCTTTTATGTTTGTTGTCAGTGAGAGACCAAGCAGTGGAAGCATCTTTGTTGGCGGCTTTGTTTTGGGGGGGTTAATTGTTGGCACACTAGGGTGTGTGTATGCACCACAGGTGATTATAATCAAACAATTATAAATGGCTGCATTTATTTTTGCGTGGGTGCTATACCTCTCTCTACTAAGCATTTTCTTCTTACAATATGAATCCTGGACTCTTGCTGTAATTAGAATAAACTGCACGTATCGTCATCCCCAATGTATACCACCATTTGCTCTTCTATCTTCGACATTTTCTTTCTTGGCATTTACCTTCTCTGTGTTTGATTTTATGCGTAAATGGCCTTTACTGACAGCAAGGACCTTAATGGAAGAAAACAAATAAAGAAAGAAAGAAAAGAAAAGAAAAGAAAAAACACCAGGTTAGGGATTAATGTGTAAATGGGGGTATACGTTGAAGACAATCTGCATAGTTTATTCTTATAGATATTTCTGTTTGTAATAGTATTAAGATATTAATATATGTTGATGCATGCTTGCATACGGCATCTGGGAGAAGGAAGCAGACGATTCATAACTAGAATGTTTCTCTGTTCCTTTCTATATTCGGGCTAAAATCCTGCCATTTCTCCTATTCATTGCCTCCCTTGTTTTGCCTTCCTCTGAGGGGTTAATCTGTAACAAACACATTATTTCCACTGAAACGTCCATGAAATTTATCAACTCATGGAATTAATTTGAAGTTATAACATAAAAGATTGCTGCGTGAAATAACATTATTGATGCTCTTTCTTATCTTTCACAGATTAGCAAAGCTTTAGCAGGTGCTACTGCTGACAAAAAGGATCTCATGAGGAAATTGCCCAAATTTATCTACGATGAAGAAAAAGCTTTGGAGGTAATTTTTTTATCCCGTAAAGTCCTTTAATAATCAGGATCCCTCTTTCCTCCTGTTTGCTGTTCTCTTCTGATGGAAACTTTTGTTCAAAATCAATACTGGAAACCTGAGCTATTTGTCTGCTCACGTATCTGTACAAGAAAAATAACATATTTTGCTCACTGGCTGAGACTTGAGCTAGATGCAGTTATCGTAGTTTGAGTTCTTGTAGTCCGCGGAAGAACCACAACATATTTAAGGCATGAAGTTTCCTCAAATTATGCTGTATAAATGCATATGAGTTTCGAATCTGTTAAAAGACGACTAACCCCCCCACCCCCACCCCACACACACACACACACTCCACCAACACAAACAAGAAATGTCCCACTAAATAAATAATAAACTAAAGGGGAAATTGAACTATGAATGAAGGAGACCTGAACCTACCTATTTTGGCTTTTATTAAAACAATAATTTCAGTGGCTGATTGTTTAAAGTATTCATCAAATTTTGTGAAATCATTAAGATAATAAGAAATTTGTATAAAAGCTAAATATAATTTTCCACGAATTTTCCTGCAGCTGAAATTAGACGAAGGCTGACATAACTTATTTCATGAACTGAACTGACATTATGAGGATGTTTGTCTAATCATAACTTGTATGCATATAAGCAAGTTTACTTGTTAGTGGATAAGTAAGTTTTAAAATAAATAATTTTTCCTATTAGTCAAAGTTGGAAATAATTTTTTACTCGGGAGTAAGAAAAAGGTGATATATTCGAACATTTTTGGAGAAGAAGTTACTTAAAAGTAACTAAATTCTTTTAAAGATTGCCAAACATGGTCTTTCTGGGTTATATTACCTATAATGGCATTGTGTGTTGCATCATTGCTTTAACACATGATGTGGCCTGTTTTCAATGTCATACATCGTTTTGATGCATTTGCATGCTATCCTATTTACAGAGGCAACGGAAGAAACTAGCTGAGAAGATTGAACAGCTAAACTCAGCCATAGACAACATGTCCAATCAGTTGCGAGCTGACGAACCTTCAAATGGAGCGGCTGGGAACGTGGATGATATGGAAGTTCTCATATAAGACACTGTGTTGTTCTCTTTGGCACTTGGCCGATCTTCTTATTGTCTCTTTAATTCAGATAACAATGAGGCTGTAATTTGAGGATGTTTGTCTTTGCTTTTATAGTTGAGTTGTTGGTTTTTATCGGTTGATGTGGATCTGCATAATGATAACTCAACTTGTTATTTTCTTTTCTTCATTTCCATGAAACATGTGACCATCTTGTAATATTGAAGTTCATAGAATTGAACACATTAATAATGTTTCAAGGTTGTTCGCTTATTCAATGTTGGGTTGTTTTCAGTTTATGATTTGAGATTCTGTTGATCTGTAAATCCTTTTTCACTACACCAGTCTAATGTGTAAGACGGAATTGTTTATGAAGGTCCAAGTTGGAGATAGAAAATGAAGGCCTATTTCTGAAATAAATAAAAACATTAATGGAATCCAGAATGACCATATTTTTTTTGTCGTAATGAAGCTAATGTTAATGATATTCGTTTGAATTAAGCTATATTGCCATATGATTTTGCCCACCCATTTGACAAATGCAGTGTTGACAACAGATAATTGGATGCAAAAACTGATTGTCTTTTATGTCATTCTGTCAAGGAAGTGGGTAAAATATTCTGTCAATGTAGCATGATTGTATTTGTTTTGCTCGTGCGGGCCATAGTACCAAGCCTGGAAAAATTTGCAGACAGGCCAGGCCGACCAGCGTCGAGCTTTTCATAGGCTTGGATGATGCTGGTGGTCGGGCCTCTTTGACACTACGGGAAAGGGATTGCAAGAGATATAAACCGAAAATTGGTTGAATAATCTGTGCTTCAGATTTTTATGGTGCAGAGAAAAGCATGATCTTATCTGATATCAATCTTCACGTGGAATCCTCACCACTCATTACTTTAACTCATTTACAACCAGAATTCCTTTACAAATTTAGATTTTCTTGAATAGTGAAAAACCATATATAATGTAGGAAGTTGTTCTTGTAGTTTGTTTTAGTTGCTGCAGCCATGGCTTCCCACGCAGCTCTGGCTTCTTCAAGAATCCCAACTAGCACCAGGCTTCTTTCCAAGAACTCCCATTCATTTCCTACTCAATGCTTCTCTAAGGTCATTTTCCTTTACCTATTTAAAATGCATGTTAATGACGCATTCGACTAGTAAAGTGGATGTAGCTCTCAACTTGAGGATGAACTAAACCAATACAAATATTTGTACGCTCTGCTTATTCTCTGATTTTGTTTTAGTTCATTATTACTCTCGTCAGTAGGCACTAGGGCTTAATCCGTAACACCATCTCCTGGAGTTTTAGTCTATCTAATACTGAATCCAAGTAGTTCCTGTTCAAGTATTCTTAATTTGTTTCTTTCTGGTTGTGTAGAAGCTGGAAGTGGCTGATTTCTCTGGTCTTAGGTCCAGTGGGTGCGTGACCTTCACCAAGAATACTAGGGAGGCTTCCTTTTTTGATGCAGTGGCTTCCCAACTCAATCCAAAGGTATTCCTTCTGTCCCTGTTTAAAAATTTAATATAATAGTGACAATTCTGCTATTCTTTCAACTACTGTATGATAAGTCTACTAGGTTTGACATTAAGGTGGTTATCTCATGTTAAAAACACAGATTTCTGATGGTAGAATGATTAAGTTGATTCATACTTTATTCGCTGAATCAGACCGTAATATGTTGTTTCTATCTAACATTAGACCACAGGATCAGCCCCTGTCAAGGGACAAACTGTTGCCAAATTGAAGGTTGCCATCAATGGTTTTGGACGCATTGGAAGGAACTTCCTCCGCTGCTGGCATGGCCGCAAGGATTCACCACTCGAAGTGATCGTCGTCAATGACAGTGGCGGTGTAAAAAACGTGAGTTTAGCATGGGTTTCTTTGTAAGCCAGTATAGTGGACTTTTTAGTCCTTCAGCATTTTAAGCATTAAAACTACCAAGTTTTGACTTACAAATTGCATTATAAATGCAGGCATCTCACTTGTTGAAGTATGACTCAATGCTTGGCACATTCAAGGCAGATGTTAAAATAGTTGACAATGAAACCATCAGCGTCGACGGGAAGCCCATAAAGGTTGTCTCTAACAGGGACCCTCTTAAACTTCCTTGGGCCGAGCTTGGCATCGACATTGTAATTGAGGTAGATTTGTCATCCAATCCTCTATTAAACTATTTGAAGTCTAATCATATTCTAGACCACAGATCGACCTTCCCTGTAAGGTCAACAGCGTGTTGGTCTAATATTCCTACATAAATGATTTTAAGAAGCCGGTTTGTTCTTACCATGTCAGCATTTTCGTTAATTAGGCATACATATTGCTTAAATTGAAACAAAAATGAAAGTACAGCGATTAATTAGGAACAGGCAGATGTTTGATGATGAAAGTAAAACAACGCCACGAGTTAGAACAACCTTAAATTTGATCCCATTCTTGGACAACCACTTCACAGTTAACTTGATGCATGCTTGGGATTTTATTAGATTTTTTTTTCTAGTTAAATACTGTCCAGCATTCTGAATACGCTGATTTGACTTACCGAACATGTCATTAACGTTTAGCAATCTATACTGATTAAATCATGTGGACACAGGGAACTGGTGTTTTCGTGGATGGTCCGGGTGCTGGGAAGCACATCCAAGCAGGAGCCAAGAAGGTTGTTATCACTGCACCAGCAAAAGGAGCTGATATCCCAACTTATGTTGTCGGTGTTAACGAACAGGACTACGATCACGATGTTGCTAACATCATAAGGTCAGTAGTTTTTATTATGATCGACTAACTATCGACAAAGTGTGCTTATAAATATGCAGTTATGTACACAACTAAACATGTTTTTTGTGTGTGTTACTTTATGCAGCAATGCTTCTTGCACCACCAATTGTTTGGCTCCTTTTGTGAAGGTTATGGATGAAGAGTTAGGTAAGACTCGATTTTACTTCTTGGACTGCAACACGAAATTAGGCCTTCCGTCATGGCCAAAAGCTGTAACTGAATACTGTCAATGACAGATGGCAAGGCATAATATGTGAGGTGTCGTAAAAAGGTTATTATGATGGTTATAGAACCATCATAGAAAGACTATTTTCTATGACGATTGTTATGATAATCATGGAACCTTATACTTCGGGGACAAATATGTTCTGCCTTTTCCTTTAAATGACATAAATTATAATAATGTTACACATAAATCGTTATACTTGTACCCATATTTCTCAAATGCTTGTATTGAAGAGCAAAGCTAGGAAAGCGTTCTAATTTTTCTAGCACGACGCTTGACCTCCAATTTCTTGAGTTTTAGTAATTAACCAGGGATTTCCCCTCCGATTTGCAGGCATTGTCAAGGGAACAATGACAACCACTCACTCATACACCGGTGATCAGGTAATTTTACAGTGAAAAACTTGTGAACCTAACAAAACAAGTCAAACATTGTTGATTACCTTAATTAGTGTCATCGGCAGAATAGAAATCATTGATGATGATTTTGTTGTCTGCAGAGGCTTCTCGATGCTTCACACAGGGACTTGAGGCGAGCTAGAGCCGCAGCATTGAACATAGTGCCAACTAGCACTGGTGCAGCCAAGGCTGTGTCACTCGTGCTTCCTCAGCTCAAGGGCAAGCTCAATGGCATCGCACTCCGTGTGCCAACACCTAACGTGTCTGTTGTGGACCTCGTTGTGAATGTTGAGAAGAAAGGAATCACAGCCGAAGATGTTAATGCAGCTTTCAGAAAGGCAGCTGATGGACCATTGAAAGGCATATTGGCCGTATGCGATGTACCTCTCGTCTCAGTCGACTTCCGATGCTCCGATGTTTCCTCAACTATAGACTCCTCCTTGACAATGGTCATGGGAGATGACATGGTCAAGGTGGTGGCTTGGTATGATAATGAATGGGGATACAGGTATGCAGTGTTAATCTTTTTATAGAGACGACATACATATTATTTATTTAAACTTAGTCTTCCTTACACCCCTTCAAGAGCAGGCTGAATAAATGTGTTGCGGTGAGATACAAAACCCAAAATCTCTTTTTGCTATGATACTATGAAGAAACATATTTTCTAAAATCTTAAGCTATTAGAGAGGGGAAATAATTATTTACTTAACTTCAATGTTGAACGGGTCCATCACATGTAGGTCAAATTCATGTTTTAAACTCTACAAGATATATAATACACGGTCTCTGCTTATTCTCGTACTACAACCACCTTATCAAAAAGTTTTAGTTGTTTGACATGGAGCACCTTTATTCATTTAAATCGTTGCAGAATGAATTCTTTTGAGTGCTTGCAGAAGTTCTAATATGACACAAACACGAAATGTCTTGATGACGTTGAGTTTATGTAACTTTATTTTGTTGTGTTTTTATCTTTGCAGCCAAAGAGTCGTCGATTTGGCTCATCTGGTGGCCGATAAGTGGCCTGGCATGGTTGCACAAGGAAGTGGCGACCCGTTGGAGGATTTCTGCAAGACGAATCCAGCTGACGAGGAGTGCAAAGTTTACGAAGCTTAATTTCTTAGTTTTTTAAAAATGTTAGGATTTAAGGACTCGTCCTTTATCTCAAGTTCTTGTTTACCTGTGACAGATGAAATGGGATATAGAAACGTGTGTCTGAATAAATGTTTAGCTGCAAAATTTGAAGTCATTTTTTGTTCTTTACAGAAACTGGAATTCACATTGTGCTTTCTGTAAAATATAATTAAGCCGTGAAGTAATTTCTCTCCCTAGAGTTGAGTTTTAGCCAAGTGGCCTTCGTGCCAAGCCTTTACACAAATTGGAATTTCTCATTTTCAACAAATGTGGGACCCTTACTTTGAATATCTTGAAAACCGTCCGACACTATATCATACACATTTGACTTTTTTCCATTGATAAACAGTGAATTATGCACAATGTTCCTTTTTTGCCATTGAATGAGGAGAATTCTAAGGTGATGGATCGAGGGTAATTGTGTAATTTTAATCGATCAAAACAGGGTATGTTTGGCATTCACTTCTCAACGAGCATTTTGCTTTTCCTCTTCATTTGACAAATTTATTTCACTTGTGTACTTTCATTAATGTATGTTAATTAACCTCCATTTTTCAATTAATTGGAAATTAAATAAATGATTTAATATTAATTGTCACATTTATATTCTTTGATATTAATTCTAAAATAATTAACATTCACGCATATTCAAATATTATTTTTACAATATCTATAAAATATTAATATTTTATAATAACGTGTAACACACGTTCAATGTTGACTAGTGTAAATGAAGAAAAGAGATTAAAAGCCTTATCCAATTTATTGTCCAATCCTCCCTACTACTATATTAAATGTATTAGCAATAATCTTTCCCATCGGGAGGACGTAGAAACGTTATCGAACCACGTTATATTGTGTTCACACATAATCCATGCATATAGACGAGCAATAGATGAATAGAAGGACTCGACACTCGTAAAGTTACTGTATTTTGTCGTATGTTGGCCCACAATTTGCAATCCAGCACAAGAGGTTAGGTGATGCTTCAAATTTTTTCAGTCTAATATCTGACATTGTTGACTAGAAAATGAACTAGTAATCAAATTTGGAAAAAATGAAAATGAAAAAAAAAACTATCCGGGAGTTATCCAGCCTCATCACATCTCTAAACTTCAACACTTTTATGGGAGGAGAGAAACTTTGATGTTGTTTGCACGTGATTGATCGAAAATCTTCCTAATCCAATCCGTCACACAAAGGCGAAAACTTGCTTAGCGAACTCAAGGCAGCCATGGGGTGGCAATGCTCGGTTTGGTCCTTTGGTTCGTGTGGACACGGTCGAGACCGAGCCGGGCTCGTATTTTTTAAAAATAATAATCAAATAAACTAAAAATAAGTCGATTAACAAAGTGAAGTTGAGCTAGCTCGTGAACAAAATAAATTGAACTTGACTCAACTCGTGACTCACTTCAATACGAGTTTGAACGAGGCTGGGCATGTTTGTCGCAGTCACCTCAACATAGCTCGTCGTAAAGAGGTTGAGGTCGATACTATTTGGCAGAAACACAATTCTCCCAACCTACATAGCCTTCGACAAATTGTCAAAGGAAGCAAAAACCTATAATTACGCAGGTAATTTCAATTATGTTGTGTCTAGCATTTGCAATCCAGCTCAAAAGTATAGCAAAAGGGCAGGCTTTATTTTTCAATTTCTTTTACCTCTGTTGTGGAGAGTGAAAATCACAGCAATATATTCACTTTCGTGTCTACAACAAGACTCTTGGCAAAAAACCAAGTGATTTACTATCCTCCAAACCATAATGGCTCTGATCAATCTTCACCTCCTCCTCCTACTTGTCCTCCTCCAGTTCGGCCTACTTCAACAAGTTTCCAGCATTGGAATAAACTACGGCACGATTGGGAACAACCTCCCTTCACCGAAGAGGGTGGCTCAGCTACTCCAATCAACCCTCATTGATAAGATCAAGATATATGACAGCAACCCTGAAATCCTTGAAGCCTTTTCTAATACCGGCATTGACCTCATTGTAGCTGTAGAAAACTCCCGTGTCGCAAACATAAGTGCCAATCCTTCAGCAGCCGATCAATGGTTCGCCACTCGGGTTATGCCCTTCATTCCGGCCACTTCCATCGTTGCTATTGCCGTAGGCAATGAGTACTTAACCACAGACGACGATAAGTTGGATCATAATGCTTTACTACAAGCAATGCAGAATTTGCATTCAGCTTTACTCAGTCGTGGATTAAACCGTAAAATTAAGGTCACAACGCCACATAGTATGGCTGTTCTTGCCTCTTCATTTCCTCCTTCGGCTTCCACTTTCGCCACCATGCTCCTCCCTACGATGACCGCCATTGTAGGGTTCTTAGCAGATACCGGTTCACCATTCATGGTGAATGCATATCCATATTTCGCTTACCGGGATAATCCAACCACGGTTAGTCTAGAATATGCCTTATTAGGCAATGCAACCGCAGTACATGATCCTAAGGGAATTATGTACACTAACATGTTAGATGCACAAATCGATGCAGTTCGATCTGCTATCGGTTCACTAGGATTCGGAAACCGATCAATCAAGATTACGGTTTCAGAATCCGGGTGGCCATCAAAGGGCGATGCAGGCGATATCGCAGCAACACCTGAAAACGCAAGAACCTACAACAGAAGGCTAATCAAACGCGCACAGTCGAATAAAGGGACCCCCATGAAGCCTAAGGAGATTATAGAGATTTTTGTGTTTGCTTTGTTCAATGAAAACAAGAAACAAGGAGGCACCAGTGAGAAAAACTTTGGAATTTTCAACGGGGATGGTTCTAAAGTTTATGATATAGATTTGAGCTGCCAATTTTGTTCAAATAATGCAGATAATAAACTAGGTTTTGGGGAGAAAGGATCCAGTGTGGCAAGGGGTCCTTCTGTATGGTGTGTGGCTAAACCACATGCAGATGATAAGGTTGTTCAGTCTGTGATTGATTTTTGCTGTGGACCAGGAGGAGTTGATTGCAGGGAGATTGATGAAAATGGAGATTGTTTTGTATCTGATAAGATACATGCACATGCATCATATGCCATGAATGCATACTATCAGATGCATGGAAGAAACTACTGGAACTGTGATTTCAAGGGAACTGGCCTTGTTACCTTCAGCGATCCAAGTAAGTTCATAAAATTTTAATTGTAATTTATAAGTCGAGGTTTTTCAATTCCGATGGACAAACCTTTAATTTGCCGCGCGCCTCTAGCTCTATCTTTTTGAGTTCTATACCATCTGAAGCATGAACGCACAAATCTGAGTAACTTATTTTCTTATAAGCTACTATAAACAAGTCCATCTGAGAATGAGTTTGTGTCTTGGTTTCTACTTAAAAGCTTAATCTAAATTTTGCATTCAACATGTCTCCTCATGTGCGATCAGATATTCATTTTCTCATCAAAAATTACCTAACACGCGCAAAAATTTCATAGATTTGAACTCAGGATATTTATCCATTCTACTACCACATCGAACCTTCTTGCGTATTTATTTATTTAAATTCTGTCTTCGATACTATAACAATTTTCTAATTATTTTCTTCCTCTCTCTTTTCCCCTCTGGGCAGGTTATGGAAAATGCCAATATGCACACCAGTGACAGAAAAGTAGAGAATCAAGAAGAGAGGTGAAAATTGAATAGCAAATGTATTCTTGATGTCCTAATATCAATTAACTCTATTAAGATATATAATGTTGGATATGTTTATTTGTCATAGCATTCAATATTTCACTCATCAGCATCAAACTATTGCAAAAATTTCAAAAATAAAAAATAATAATGTCAAAAGAAATTGAGCTTTAACTTTTCTAAAGGAGAAAACAGACAGGGATGAGTACATGCACATGGAAAAAGTTCAACTCAAATTAAACCTTTTTCTTGCACCCTTTTGTTTGTTTTAAAAGTTTGTTCTCTCTATTGAGGGCAGAATTAGCTGTTTCCATTTTCATGGTACTAAAGTCAAAAGGAGTTGTCTAGCAAGAGAGCCCACAAAATTTTAGATTCCATTGGAAATTTTATATATATAAATACATGTTCGCAATGCTTGTTTAAACTCTTCGGCTCTACATTTAGAATATTTAATTTCACGTGTATTAACAAGCAATCGATATTTTACAACCAAAGACATACTACTTTTTGTTGACAGTCAAAGACGTACTAACAATTCAAATATGGTCAAAAAATAAATATTTATTTTGAAAGTGTAATCTTGAACCTACGAATGTCAATAAACCATAAATGATATTTTGAAAGAATTCATTGGTTTTTCAATAGAAGAATGATAGAGGTACATAGGAAGTGTCATAAGGGTTGACATAATTGCCAAATGGCACTCCCTATTGGGGGGCGGCTAAACCCTTATGGCACCCCCTATATACCCATAGCAAAACCTTTTCAATATCATCACATTCATTGTTTTGCAGAGTGTAAATCTTTTGAAAAAAGGGAAGATATTTGATTTAGACTTTGTAAGGTATCAAACGGGGTCTTAAACAAAGTGTCAAATCGTTGATTTTTTTCCCCCGTATATTATATGAATGATTTGAACCTCAAGGATTACGATTGGTGGTAATATATATAGAGCATGCTTAGGAAATGTAAACTTTATTTTTTAAGCCCGTCAAATATAATTTATATTTACAGATTTCATAGGACTCCCAATTTACATACTTGTTATCTACACACTACACATTGCGTAAAGTTCACTTATTAACAATTAAAAGTACTCCCATACATCCACTTAAAAGCACCAATATAACGAATATGACACAACATGAAAAATTAAAATTCAAGGCAATAACTTAGCCCTTTTTTGACCTCCATTTTCTAAGGCTCGTTTTTCCTAAACTCATTTACAACCATACATTAATCTCTTGATGAAATAATTTTACTAGTAAATCCAATATTTTTCCTACTTTTTAACCACACATTCTTCAAAAATCACTTTTTCACAAAATATATTCTCAAAAATCTCTGCCAAACAGATGCTTAACATCCTGCCCCCCACCCCCTTCTTTACTCATAATCAACAATCACCTAGGCTGCCTGGCACAGTCCAGGCAAGCTACATGCCCCTTTAGTCAGGCTCAACATGTCTGGGATGTAGGAGCGGGCCTGACTGGTCTGCCTCTACATGCATGACGATATCATTTTAATGAAATATGGTTGTCCACTTCTTTCTCTCAATGATCAAATACAAACACAATTTTGTAGTACAGAAGAAAATTTCCACACACAATAACTCCATATATATCAAAAACAGAATGCATTTGTTCTAGCCTTTAAAGACTAACATAATCGGAAGAAAGTTCATAAATTCAAAAGGTGAGAAAGACCGCCCAAACGTTAAGACAAAGTTCTATCGAACAGGCATATACAGCATGACGCATTAAAAATCTATATTCTTGGAACTCATTTTTTCTCGAACTCTAAAATCTCGATCCCCCTACCTGTCTATGCTTCTCACAATTGAAAAGAAAAGGAACAACTTTATTTCATCTAATGACATAAAGTCTAAGTTCAAACCAGATTCTGGCATCAGTACACGAGTACAACTCATTCAAAAGAACAATTCTCTCTACGTATAGATACAATTTGCTTAGTAAATTAGAGATCCTAAATCCTTGGAGGTCAAATACAATACTTTCATTGGGTAGGAATAAAATAGGAAGCATGTTCATGCTTACCGTAATGAAAACCAGGTGATGGATTGGGTTCAGTCGCTTAAGTTGATGCCAGTTCAGAAGAAACTTGCGAGTGTCTCTGTTTGGAATCCCCTCCCAGGTCATTTTCCTCGTCATATTCAGACAATGATGGATCGATTTTCCTTCTTTTTGCATCCCTACTTGACTGATCCGCCTTCTCATCCATTAATGATAACAATGTCCGAAGGCGTCTAGAATGTGGGGTCCCTTGTTCATCTGAAATGGATTCGGAAGCGACCCATTGCCTATACTTGCGTACAATCTGAACAAAGTATATAACAAGAGCAATGATGCAAGCTGTTCCACATAGAAGATAGAGGCCCCAGAAGCTCTTCAGCTCGAGGCGGTCCGACTCAATTTCAGTGTTATCTGAACTACATGTGCTTTTTGTCAACCACTTGTCATGGATTCGCTGGAGATCCCCGTTTTCAGATAGTGATAAAATTGCAGTTGATAAGTCAATGGCCAAGGGGGAGTCCCGTGGAAATGCCTAGATAAAAACAGAAAAAAATAGCAAAGAAAGAACTTTTAGGAGCCGGATCTTCAATTGATGCTACTCATGACAAGTTCTATAAAATGCAGAACTGCAACTTCCGTGGTCATCACATCCTAAAGGGCGCCCAACTTATAATGTTCCTCACTTTGGTCACCAAGCTTTTTTGTTCAAAATTAATCTTAAGACTTCCAATTTTGTTACAGCCTAGGCACTGTGTCTAAATTAATGGATACTGTCACGTTTCAAGAATAATTTAACATGGCATGAAAAATTTGTTGGTACAATTTTTTTATATGTTGAGGTGTCATGCATGTCACGCACACAAAAATGACAGATGCTTAGTAATAGAAGTTACTCACAAATCCCCAGCCACTTTTTGTAAAGGTTTGACCAGCAATCCTGAACTTGCACTGACTTGACAAGAAAAGCTCTACATATGGGCGTTCGTCAACCACCGCAACAACACCCCCCTTTGCGGGATCACGTTGAAGAGCCGCTGCATACTCTTCTGGTGATCCAAGGGCTCTGAGGCGGGATTTCGATATACCAATTTCCTCGGTCAGATAATGTTCTGCAAAAGAACCCACTTGATAACCAATGGGTTCATCACCCTTTTTCAAGCTTTCAATTCCACCTATAGGAGAATAGAGCTTTTGCACTGTAAGGATAGAAGTCAAACTAGCAGTGTAACTTGAGTTAATAATCAGAACTACAAAGAGCCATAGGAGTAGCACTGAACGGCCAAGGGTAGTCACGGTATTCTCTTCTGCATGTGATTAAACAATAAAAGATTAAAACTATCAATAATGAAATCATCATAACATGCCCCAAAAAAAATTCACGAGGGCTCAGTTTTTACTCACTGTGCGCGAAAAATAGAGTTGAGAGGCTGAACCTGCAGAAGAGCAGGGAGAATAGATGTCAGAACCCACTTTCTCAAAGCTGCTAATCTTTTAGTTAGGGAGACGAATAAAATGGGTTATGAAAATAAACACAATGCATTAAAACACGACGAACCTCTTTTAAGCCAACGATATAACACTATAATACATTATGCTCACTCAACTCTAATAGCCACGGACTTTTTAAACCTTTGCAATTTTGTTCAAGTTCACTGTGCTATGTAACAAGCTAATGCAGATGTAGGATTGCTAAGTTGCATCAGATAGCATGCTAAGGTCAGATAGTTTTAAACTCCTAGCTTGAAGATGTTTTGCATAATTATACAGAAACAGCGTGATTCTGAAAACGACCCTACCCAAAATAGCCGAGTCTTCAATAATTAATAATCTCAGATGAAAGGTAAATGACTGATTATTTGAGAAACAGGTTGTAAAATTGGTGCCAATTTACGGAGCTATAGCAGTTAGACTTGATAGGACCATCTTTTCCAGCCAAAAAAAAATTCACAAGACCTCCAAACGAAAGAACACTATTTCCACTATTATCTTATCCGTATTCTCCAAAAGGACCATATAAACCAATATGACTATTTTTATAACTAAGCTCTCAACAATTCAGAAGGACCCTAGAGGAAGTTATCAAATATATTTTATTGGAAATATGGTCTCAGGATATGGAATCAAGTTAGTTGTTAAAAGTAAGGCAACCGTGGTCATTAACCTGAAGAATTTGGACTTTGATAGAGTTGACTCAAAGAAAGAAAAGGTTGAGCAAAATAGTTAGTGACATATAGTACACGCTACAGAGATGCAATTGCTACCAGTAATTGTTAAAATTTGGGTGTGGCCCGAATTCCTTGTTGAAGTAATTGAAGTGCACGTCAAGAAGAATTCAATTTAAAATGTGATTTGAGTCCTATGTCAAGTTGAAATTATATTTTGGAAGCCTATTAGGAATTGAAAATTGGTATTGGACTTGAAGAAGAGTTCAAAATAAAGAAAACAACTTGGAGGAAAAAAAAAAAAAAAGAGGATGCGCGGCGCGTGCCCCTGTTTGTTGTTTTGCCCTGGGGCGCCGCAGCTCCGGCCCCGGCGTCGAGAGGCGGCGCCGGTCTGTTCCGAAATTTTCACGTTATTCTATTTTTTTCATTTTGAACTCGATTTTTTAGCATCCTACTTCATCATCAACCCTACTGGAGGGTTTGGACGTCCCTTACGTGTTTCCTATAAATATTAGACTCTTCTATAAAATTTTGAAGTTGGAGCAATTATGCATGACTAAAAGTCTGACAAGCAAGTTGCATCTCAAGCAACATTTGTACTCTCATCAAATGGCAGAAAGAGTATCATTGAAAGATCACCTAACTGTGTTTAAGGAGATAATCGCTAATTTGAAACTTTGAAAGTAAAGTATGAAGAAAAAGATTTGACCTTGATCCTATTGTGTTCGTTGCCCGCTTCGTTTTCTTCATTTAGAGACACGATCTTATATAATCGTGATACGCTCACCATAAATGAGGTATATCATACTTTTTTTTCAAAAGAGAAGATGAGGCGTCTGGTGTCTAAGGCCAGAAATGGAAAAGGTCTTGTTGTTCATGGTAGTTCTGGAAGATGCAGATCAATGTCTAAATTCAGTAATCAACTTTGTAACTTATGCAAGAAGGGATATACGAAGGATTGCTACAAATTGCAGTGTAATAGAATGTGTACAATCTAGCAAAGGGCCTTTTTTAAAAGCATTTGTGTTTGATTCTGCTTGGGGTGTGTTATAGTCCAATTTGGTGAATTTTAAAATCATTATGATTTTTTGGGAATTTGAGGTAATTCTGCATAGTAGTGCTTGGATTCATTGGAAGAGAATGAGTATTGTGTTTGGTTGGAGAAATCAATTTTGGTTATTGTTGAAGAGTCGGTTCATTCCTTGCAGACGGATTTTACTTTTCCAAGTGGAGAATATTTTGGAGTTTTGTTCTTTGAAGAGAAATTCATGTCAAGGTGGAGATTGTTAGAAATTGGGTGTGACCCGAATTCTTTGTTGAACTAATTGAAAATTTTTAATTGAAGTACACGTCAAAAAGAATTCAATTTGGAATGCTATTGGAATCCTATGTCAAGTTGAAATTCTATTTTGGAAGCCCACTGGAAGTTGAAAATTGGCATTGGACTTGAAGAAGAGTTCAAAATAAAGAAAACAACTTGAAAAAAAAAAAGAGGGACAGCACGCCCAACGCCGTAGCGCTGGGCATGGGGCGCCGGCGTTGCTGATTTGCCCCAGGCGTCGAAGCACCCAACGAGGACGCGGGCACCCAGAGGTGGAACCGTGGCACCACCTGTTTCTGTTCCAAGATTTTCGCATTATTCTCTCCTTTTTCATTTTGGACTCGATTTTTTGGCACCCTATTTCATCAACAACTCTACTAGGAGAGTTTGGACGTCCCCTACAAATATTAGGCTCTTCTATACAATTTTATAGTGTGAGAAAAATGATTGATAACTTTTAGAATCATTGTAATATTTTTTCATCTTCATTATTTATGGTACAATAAAATCTCCTAATTCCTCTGCCATATTTTCTTGTCTTTTATTCTTTTACTTATGATCAAATACTTCATTATTGTGTCATATAACTTCAACATCTCAATCCGGTGGTTGGGTTCATATCGAGTAATATCGAGCAATACGTAATCCTTGGATTCCCAACAATTAGTATCAGAAATTTTGGGCATAATCAACACAACAGTAATTATAAGATATCAATTGTTTTATAGAAAAAAAAAAAAAGATGAATTATTGAAGGTATATGCTTCCACTCCAGCAATTCAAGTAATCTCAAATCGGATTTAAAAGTAGATTTCATACTATAAACAGATATTTCATCGTATCCTTGACAAAATTATCACGAGATCAGTGTTTATGGTTCAGTAGGTTAATTGTTAGATGAGGGACATGAAAGTCAAACACGTTGATTCTTCTAAACCTGAAAACATTCCTAAATCTTTCTGCCTCTACCCTCACTTTGCTCTTCCATTTACAACCACAAAAGGATATTGTAACAAACATGTTTGATATTTTTGACCCATGCCACTCCATATTGGTAGAAAGAGATGATTTCCATTACTGAGGATGCTACTACTATTTTATATAACTTCAAATCTAGGTTCACGATCTTAGTTTTCTCTACAATAAATAAGTTTAATTGGTACTTGTTCCAAAACAATAAATAATAACTTGCTAAATAAGTATATGAACCCTGATTTTGAACTCACCATAGAATGGTAATCAGTTGCTTCTTTGGCGGACCACGAAACTCATCATTGGTCCGATGCTCCAAAATCCAAACCACTATTCCAATAAGAAGAAAAAAAAGTGCACTTACACCCCACAGTGTAGCAGAAAACGGTCTTAGGAAAGCCCAAGCTCCCGTGCTCAACCTCTTAAATGGGACTACTACAACAAGTCCAGATGTAGCAAATGGAAGGGTAAAATCCACAACTTTGGTTCGATTTGTCACAATGGCAATGTCACCAACAACACCGTCAAAGAACTGTCACAAGTGAGTGTAATGTAAACTATCAATGCAAACAAATCACATATGTAACCACAAAAATAAGCAAGATATTAGATAGTTATGACCATCCTCATTTTTTGACCTCATACTTACTTGTGTTGTGATTAACTTAACAAGTTCGGTGTAGCTCGGGTTTTCATGGCCATTTCCATAGGGGATGAATTGATATGGAACAGCATACGGCAGTAAGTTTACAGCAGCTGTGAATACATCTATGCAGAATCCTTTGTAAGTATTAGTACCAGGGACTTGAGACACAAATTCTCGATAACTAACTCGGTTGGGCACCCCAATTCTCAACTGCTTCCCATTATTTGGGAAAACCCATCCACGAGGTTTACTTACCATCTGCCCAGGCCAAACAACACTATATAGTTGTTGGTTTGCACTTGAACGGTTCGGTGGCCTTGAATACAGATTCTCGGGAGGCACAGTTGACAGCCCAGAATAGTTAGACCAATAACCAATTGAACGAACACCAGTTCCAATTATGTTTATAATGTCGTATGCAGGAAAAATGAGAGATTTGTCGGGATTAAACTTGACATGCCCTGTCAGGCCTACAAAATCACTCTGCAATATGTTCTTCAAAAGAAGTGGGCCTCCATCAAAAATATTCAAGGCTTCCAGGTGAAGGTCACTCCTTTTTAAAGATTGCAACCTGGAATCGTTAGAAAATGAAATCACTCCTCCCTGATTAAAAAATGAATCAATAGCATGAGCAACCAACCAAACAGTATCATAGGCATAGAGTGCATAAGCATTCAGCCCTATAGAACCACCAGTTAATTTGTTCCACTTAGCTGAAAATGCTCTCTTCTTTTCTGAATCCGCAGTGTGCTGACGCAAAACAAGAACTCCTTGCATAGCATCTGTTATGGTCTCTGAACGAAGAGGGGAAGAGGAATCTAACACAGTGGAAAGCCAATCTGTAGCTATCCAAACATAGCCATCACCCACCATTCCAAGAAACTGTGCTACTGAAAAAACCATTAATCCTGCTGCAGGATATGCATGCAGAACAATAACTCGAGACTCCATCATTGCAATCTTTACAAGAATATCCATGATGCCACTCCGACTGACATCTCCTGGGGGAATTCCTTCTTTGTAGGAAACTCGACAGCGTCTGGCTGCAAGCGCATCATCTAATGCAGATAACCCATTCCTTCCATAATCATCATCAAGGAAAATCACAATTACCTCCCTCCAACCATAATGATCGACAATTTCAGCTATTGCATTCATCTGGTGGAGATCACTCTGTGTTGTCCTAACAAAATAAGGGAACTGAAGAGAAGAGAGAGAAGGATCTGTTGCTGCAAATGACAAGAAGGGAGTTTGGAGTTCATTTGCTACATACAAGATATTGTGGGCAACCACAGAAGATTGTGGACCAATAATTGCTATAGCATCAGTCTCCATAAATCGCAAAGCTGCAAACAAAAGTTTGTTAATCAAAACACTCTCCAAATCAAGATGATAAAATAAAAAGTAAAGTTGAAACCTATGAATCAATGCCCATCAGTTCAGTGTCTAAGTCAAAGAACCCAAATATGACAGGATTGAGCAATACTAACAAGTAACAACTAACTCTATTCCATGTTCAGGAAATTTTAGGCCAAAAGGCAACTCTCAAATTTTGAATCTTCTCTGCTAGGGAAATGAAGACAACATTTAAATTCTAAGCTCTTTTCTCTTCGTAAGTTCCCAAAGCAGCCAAATGAGATGTTCCATGTTGTGAGTGATGGTAGACAGTAAATTACCTTCAACCATGCCAAGAAAACCACTGCAATTGGAATTACTAATATTCACAACGAGTTTGGTCTCACGGAGAACACTGGAATCAGCATTTACATCTTTAACAGCCTCTTCAATCGCAATCTTGGCAACTCTTCCAATTGTAGAGTTGAACGAGAAAATAGCTCCAACGTTGACAACTGCTGGTCGCAATGAAACATTTGTACTCAACCCATTGGAAATAATTCCAAATGAGAGTAACCAAAACAGAAAAGTCCAAATCACATTCATTCTAAACATTCTGCAAGTTCTATTTCCACCAGGCCAGTAAGAATCCAACTCGCAAATTCCCAATAAAAGTTGTTGCCCAATTGATTCATGGGGTCGGAGAATTCAGCATCACTCTGCTATAAAAGAATAACCATTGGTTGATTGGAAACAATATCTTAATAAAATCAAAACCACACATTTATGCATATCAAAACTCCACAAGCATCATAACAATAAGAGTGTTTCTAATAAACTCTCTAAACCCAAAATACTCCCTATTTTAGAGAGTCAGTGCTTAAAATTAAATTCCAAGAAACTCCCTATTTTAACTTTTTAAAATAAAGAATGGGTTTGGCTCTCCAAAACTCCATGTCTCTTCTTAATTAATAATGATTGTATTTAATAAATTACAAATTTCAATACTCTACAATTTAAATTATTCAAAACACATTTTAATTGATTGGTCATTAACGTATATAAAAAATTATGTTAAATAAGAGAGGAGGAGAAATCAATAAATGTTCCTTGGAAAAAACAAAATAAACAGTCAAAATTGAGAGCTTGTTGGAGTGCACAAAAAATTTTACTCACTAAATCTAAAGATATTCCCCATTATGCATAAGATGTTATTTATAAATTGAGAGTCAGTTGGAGATGCTCCGATTAGATTAACGCTGAAACTTTGCAAATTAACACATTAATATTGATTTCCATCCATTTATACTATAGATAAAGAAGCAAATACAGATCCAGCACATAGCTGAAGAAAACAGAGGAACAAAAAAGAACAAAATAAAGGAACAACTTACACTTAGCAGAAACAAGAATCAGATTTTTCACTAAAAATAGAAACTTAAAAAAATTAAATACTGTGCTAGAATTAGATGCTTTACGTAAAGCTATAAATAATAACTAATTTCGACTAACAAAAGCATTTGAAATCATTCACACCAAATAAAAGATAAACGCATATGAAGCAGACAAGAAACATTAGTGGTATGTAGATTTTTATTCGTAAATAGGAAGACCCACCTGAAGAAAACTTGAACAAACGGAGAATTGAGGATGACCAATGAGAGGAAGTGAACAAGAATGCAAGAAACAAAGATTTCTGGACCAATCACGTCAGCAGACACGACACACCATCCTATTTTTATTTAGTAAAAACAGTATTAATCTGTGAGGAAGAAAATATCTAACCCAACAGCTTGCCGATTAACGTATTTGTTGCAGAAATGGATTAAAGAAAATGATGGAAAGTGGGATTTGAATTGAATGATTTTTTTAATTCTGAAGAATGAGCTGAGCAAAAGTACTCATTGCCTGATCGTCAAGAGGAAGAAGAATAGATGTAACTTGCCCCTTTTGGCACGTTTTTAAATTTTAATTCATTTTTCTCACACTTTTTACTAATCAAATAACTTTTTAATAAAATAATATTGTAAATAAATTTAAAAATTCTCCTTATTTTTTAACAACACATTC
>CADEPD010058812.1:0-11453 GCA_902829195.1 Fraxinus dipetala
TCGAGTTGTGGAAGAATTCAGTAGTTCTGAAGAATTTTATGATGAATTCTGTATAGAAAACAAAGAAAGTCCATCAACCCAAAAAGTCGAAGAAGAAGCGAGTTCTGAGAGTGTAGAAAAAGAAGATGAAGATGATGATGAAGATGAAGAATTTGAATTCGCATTTGTTGCAAAACAGGCTGAATTTTCTTCTCCAATTTCAGCCGATGAAATCTTCTGCAACGGTCAGATCCGACCAGTTTTCCCCCTTTCCAATACAGATTTACGGCTCGGAAATGTTGAAATTGAGAATGGAAATAAGATTACTGAAAATTCGGGTTCTTCGAAGGCTCCAAGAATTCGAGTTCCATTGAGGAAACTTTTTATTGAGGAAAGGGAAACGACGACGTCAAGTTCGTCGTCGGAGACGGACGAGCTAGAAAACCTTCCTCCAGGAACGTACTGCGTGTGGAAACCAAAAGCAGCCGAGGCGACGGCGAGGCAGTGTAAAATGAGCAGTTCCGCCGGTTCTTCCAAGCGGTGGAAATTTAGTGACCTTTTACACAGGACTAATAGTGATGGCAGAAAAGACAGTTTTGTCTTTTTGAATCCAAGCAGCAAACAAGAGAGTGAGAAAACTGAAACGGCTAAAGTAACGCCGCCCGCGGTGGAAGCGGTGGCGCCGGGTACAAGGAAAGGCGATGAACGGCGGCGGGATGCGGTGGGGTTTTTTGATATTGTAAATGGGTTGAGTAGGAATCTTCAGCCATTTTAAGATTGTTGTTAATTGATTTTTATTAATTAAGTTTAACTGTTCTATGATTAGGGGGTTTTAAGTTTTTAACTTTTAACTCATTATTTGTAAGTACTTTGAGCAAGAAAAAGAATGGATTGTCTGAACTGAACTTTCGCTACAGAAAATCGAAAAGTATGATTGCTATGTAGAATTAGAAATAATCAGGGGATACCATATTATGAAAATTAATTTTTTGAATCTTTCAAGAATTAAAAACGATAGATATCGATCATGCGTTGTTGAAAAATACAGCTAAAGATAGATTTTTAAGTATCGTTATAATTAACGAAAATCTTACTTAAAAAGTCGACTTTAAAACTCTATCAAATGTGCATATCAATGTACGATATTCAGATTCAATCATTTCTTGTGAATACAATTTTTTATAAAAAGAAAAGAAGTGTGGGACCTCGATTAGATACAAGAATTATCTATGTCACTTTCGAGGTTGAATTGGCTTTGGTCATTCCTTCAATCAATTTTCCATGTCAAATCGCACTCCCTGGGAAATTGGCCAAAAGGTAACATTCTCATTTCCACAAGGTCCAAAAATTTTTTATCAACTTATTCAACTAACAATACAAAAAAAGGTACAGTATAAAACATCAATAAAAAAGCCTTCAAATATCACGACGTGACGATATGTAATCTTATCCGTTCAATTAGAGAGTGCAAAAGAAAATTTAAAATTAAATTTTCATCTGAAAAACGAGTTATTTAAGTTTCTCGTTTTACTTCCTTTATCCAGAATTTAATGAAATAGAGTATAATGTCCACTTCCTTTAATGGCAGACCAAAGTGCGTGTACATGAGGTGTTACATTGCAAATGCTAGTCTCAATCAACATTCAAAACTAGTTGAGTTTTATACATTTTTATGTTATCCCTTAAATATTGATTTGTGTGCATTGCCTGTTACTTTTTAACAAGTGCTACAAAATTAAAAAGTTGAAAATTTTATAAACATTCTTTTACATAAATCTATAATTCACTAGACTGAGGAAACATATAATTTGTAACCTGTATATGGAGGTAACATTAACATTTCACTCCCTACCATGATACAGTTGAATTCACCAACTCCAGTATTTAAATATTTCCTCATCATCAGCAGCTCATACAAGAGCAGGACTTAAACCGGCCGAGGGCTGCAAACTGGTGGCATAGTCACGCGCCCACAAGTCGTAGTGTACGATTTCTTCGAGGGACGGGGAGGATACCAATTCTTCTCGATGCTTATCACAAGTTAGCTCCACTACTTTGAAAATTTCCAGGTAGCTAATTCTGCAACAGGAAAACAGATCATAAGCAGCAATTTCATAGCATATGTAGGGCAGCTTTTGCAGAGTCGAGAGTAGATGACGAATATGCCAAGCTTGAAGTGCAGAATTGCATAACATCAGCAGTAAAAATGAAAAACAAAATCTATATATGCTGGAGGCATAATCTAGTTTTTTGTTTGATGATTTGGAAGCTACCAGTCAAGCACTTTAAATCATATGGTTGTCACGCCGTGCAGAAGTTGTAACTATTATAGATTAAACCTTAATCTCAACCCCGGAAGACGAAATTAATGAACAAAACAAAATAGAGATGCAAAGATTGAAAATGGTTCAACTGAGAGCTACATCCGCTCACCAATGCAAAATTTTCACTATAATCGAGAAATAAGTTTTAAAATGATGAATCTCACATACTGAAAAGAAGGCTCCCCTAAGTTCTTATACTGTAGGAAGCTCAAGCAACTTAATACAAACACGTGAATGCTTGAAGGACAACTATCCCCAAAGATTTTTTTGAGTTTCTATAGGTAACTACAGATGGAGACTTGAAGCAATGCATGGGCTAGAGAATGAAGATAAGCACAACAGCTGCTCAGAGTTCTCGACTGCAGCATCACTCAATGAGACTCAAGTTGGTTTGAGTAAGGGATACCGCAAGGGCGACAATTAGATGACAAAAATGATCTGTTTTAACATAATATCGATCTTTCGAATTTTTGTACAACGTTTCCAGATACCACACGACCCTGCATTTGACCATAAACATCTCGACTCATTAGTTTCAGCGGAGACTAGTACCATTGTCCTCAGTTTTCCACTCTTGCCCATCCAAATGGGTGGCTCATTGTATGGATGGTGCCGTATAAAACTCATCAGTAACTAATATAAACAGAAATTTACAGCCAGCAAATAAAGGAAGGACTCAAGCTACTTACTTTTCATCAATAAACATTTCTACAGCCTTCTCATTAGCCGCACTAAGAACTCCGGTCATGGTCCCTCCAGCTCGACCAGCAGCATAGGCCAGATCCATGGATGGGTACTTCACATTATCCGGAGTCTTAAATGTAAGAGAACCAACCCTAAATGAACATTCAAACTTAATCTACTGAACTGAAAATAAGTTGAAAATGATTGTGTAGCATCTTTATAATTCTAATGAAAAGAAAAGAAAATAGAAAATCAAGTAATTTCAAATCTGTTTTTCATGAAAGGGGCATGCATGCTATTTACTTGCAAAGATCAAGACGAGGCCAAGTAATCTCAGAACAGTAAATTCTGTCAGGCCAAGATAAAGTGTAGAGAATAGGCAAGCGCATATCAGGCCATCCCAACTGAGCTAATACAGATGAATCCTGTAAAGATTAAGATGATGAGAATGTGTGTCGTCACATTCAACATACTAAGCACAAAAGAAATAGAAGCGTATAGCTTATAGTACATGTTAAATTATTCCAATTTCCAAGAGATTGGGAAGCTTAAAAGAGGACTGATAGTGATTTACCTGAGTCTCTATCATTGAATGTATGATTGACTGGGGATGAATGACGATCTCAATGTCATCATATTCGGCCCCGAAAAGATAGTGAGCTTCAATAACTTCTAAACCCTGTCAAAATGAAAATGACTAAAATTACCCCTTTTCCAACAGAAGAGGCTTGCTGATTGTAGTTCAAGACTCGAAACGAACGTCAAATATCTCACAAAAAGCTAGTGTTCTTGATTTACTTTTAGTGCATGTTTGGTCCATGGAACTGAACTCTATAGTTTACAAGTTTTCTATTTTATTTTCCTCCTCGATAAAATCCGCTGCTGTAGAGTCCACCTTACGAAACAAGTCTTTACCTTGTTGAAGAGGGTGGCAGAGTCCACAGTTATCTTTTTACCCATATTCCAGTTAGGATGTTTCAAAGCATCCGCTACTTTTACTTCTTTCAATTTATCAACAGGCCAATCCCTATATATGACAACATTACGAATGGTTAACTTTGATTTAACACAACTGAGCTACAGATATAAACGGACGGAAGAAAATTACAGTGGAAGTATAAGAATGATTTTATTGATAGCAATAAATTTACGAGTTAAGATTTCATACCTAAAAGCACCACCTGATGCAGTCAAAATAATGCGCCTGAGGGCACCCTCCGGCAAGCCTTGTATACACTGAAGAATGAACAGATACTTCTTAGCAATAATAAACGAAAAAGAAATTACAAAAACAAGCAAACAGATTGTTCATGCTAATCCATTTTACATATGCTAACTCTAGTTATACCTGAAATATAGCAGAATGTTCGGAATCTGCAGGAAGAATTTTTACTTTATACTTGTGTGCAAGAGGAAGTACAAATGGACCTCCAGCAATTAGTGTCTCTTTATTGGCCAAGGCAATGTCTTTTCCTGCTTCTATGGCAGCCACTGTAGGCTAACAAGATAATATACACGTAAAGATTTATGAGAGAAAGTTCTTAATGATTTAATTTATGAACTTGGAACTTAGGAAAGGAACATGAGAAACAAGATCACAAGAAGTAATAGTTGGTATTTGTCTCTCTGTCTCCGTGTAAATACTTGTTCGGCTGAGGGCTTCCAACTACATTGTAAGCTTAAGTAATAGTTACCAAAACCAACCCACCATGAATAGGGAAGGTACGGTTATGCAATGAATAACCTGGTATCAAATTCCGGTAATAATACCAACAAAATATGGTTCTCGTGTGTTTCGAGACATGCTGACGTCCACACACTCTTGCCCTTAAATATGCTAGCTGAGTAAAGCAAAAAATTTAAAGTAAATTTCAAGGAAAGAAAATACAGTTACCTTCAATCCTGCGCAGCCAACTATTCCTGTAACTACGGTGACAGCATCAGGGTGCCGAGCAACCTTAAACACAAATATCAGTAATCAATGTCTACCCACTAAATAAGAAGCTACTGTGAGAAATGATAGCTAACCTCAATAACTCCTTGCTCTCCAGGAATTATTTCAGGCTTTTCTTTCACATCGGCTAAAGCCTCCTTGAGTTCACCAACTAATGACTCATTTCTAACGGCAACTAATTGAGGTTTGAATCGCTTCACCTGCATAATGAGGCACCTTATGTTTGGCTAAAATTAATAATAAGAAAAATAAAAGTAAAAGTGCTTTTGGAGAGCAAGTAAATACTTGTTTTAAATTTCAGTAAAGACTTTAATTAGTTGTTGAACTAAAAATCTCAAAAAAATAAAAACCAGTAGTTTCTAATAATGCTCAAATAAGTTTAGTGAAAAAAAAAATTAGTTAAATGTCACTTTTAAGTATAGCCAAACATGTTCTATCACATAGCTTAAACTGAAGTCATGCAGTTGGCATGGTCTTAATAGCATAGCAGCCTTGTCTAATACGGCAGTGGTTGTAATGATGAACAAAAGCTATTTTGTTGATTTCATGACATATGGTTTGAAGACCAATTAATTTGAGAGGTCGTGAAACACACACACTAGGCATTTCTCAAATATAGACTCCAAAATTAATTGATTATCGACCTGATCAGCAAGAAGAGTCACATTCGAACCAGCAGCAAGTGCCACAACTCTGAACTTATCTGGATTCTCTGCAACTATGTCCAATGTCTGCAGCATATAAACTTGACATCGTTAGCAACCGAAGGTTGTCATCGTATAAACACATATGCAAAGTGATAAATTAAAAATCACTCGTTCTGAACCAATGTGCCTACGTCCACAGTCACAGACAAGCACTCAAGCACAAGATGAAAGCTTCATCTCAGCCTAAGCAGTTACTTTAATCAGATATTTCACCTGGGTACCAATGGAGCCAGTAGATCCAACAATTGAGATAGGCTTTGGACCATCCCAACTTTTACAGCCCGGTTCTGCAACAGCCCGTCCTGGCCAAGCCGGAGGTGGTGGCTGAGCTAAACACTGGACTCTCTTTGCAGCAGTCCTTCCACATTCCTTCTTTTTCAAAGCAAAGCCACCTGAAGGAATTCACCAAAATACACAAAAAGCTAAAAATAGAAAAAGAATCATCCTTAAAAAATCTCTCAAACCAAAAGACAGAAAGGTAATTAAAGTTTCAGATTTTAGATCCGTCTTGGATAAATAATCAAGGCAGATAAAGATAGCACAGAAGAATCAGACTTTTAAACTAACAAATCAAAATTGCACCAAGAAATATTTTAAATCAACTAATACAGAAATATAGACAGCCCACAAAGACAAGAAACCAAAAAAAACAAAAAAAAACTTAGAGCAATTATAATATGATGATAATTGCAAAAATTAAAAATATAACCAACCCTGCACCTATGTATCGATTTCTTTTCTGTCATACAGAACAAAATTCTACATAATTTACATGGAACAGAAAAACACAATTAAGCTCTCCAATCGAGTTCCATTCAACAATTCAAACATGCCAAAAATTTAATAAACCAATGAGACACACAAACACACGAATATGTATAGGAAAAGAACCTCGGAATTTGAGGAGATTAAGGTTATGATTGGATTTAGAGATGTCGAGGAAAGAGAAGGACTTGATATCTGTCGGCGAGAGCAAATTCAGAGCCATAGTGTGTCACTCTGCCACCAGTCAAATACTCTTGCGCAGTCTATTGAAATTTGAAAATGGAAGGTCAGTGTTAATTCAAGAATATGAAATCTTTACAAGGAGTCAGGAGGGAGTGAGAGAGAGAGATGGGGAGAGACAGGGAGTTGTGAGATGTAAGTACTGTATGGATTAATTTGTCGAGTATCGTGTGTCACGAGGTGCAACCTACGAGAAAATAATGGATCGTGATCAATTTTTCATAATTTATTTATTTTATTTTGTGTTGACTTTATAATTCGCTTATTTATACAAATGTTCCTGAAGTATGACTCTCGTGTAGAATCAGAACTTATCATTTCGATTCTGAGTGCGAAATTGATCTTTTATGCAACTTTCATCCAATTTGTCCAATAAATGGGCCGGTGCTTCACTAGCATAATTTAAAAAATAATGATATGTACCAATCTAATTGTCAGCATATAATATCTTAATAAATGAGTTATAAATCTTTTTATTTAATTAAACGTATAATTTAATGATATTGTCACCTAAACTGATGTTAAATACATGTGGTGTTAAATAACAGTACTTCAATTTAAAAGGTGTATGTATTGTGAATCAACTTATTTAGAGAGTTATGTTGTATTTTTCTTGGCTATATAGGTCTACAGTGCTTAAATTGACTCGTACAATTTTATTTTTCTATTCTCGGACATTTAACAAATAAAACCAATGAATTAAAATGAACAAATCATGAAATTTTTATTGTGTCTATCGATTAGATAATATTGTTGTGTTTCGTCACAAAATGTTCTGTCACAAGCGAGGCTCAAGGAATAAGATTGTGGCACCAACCAACGATACAGTATACCTTCGCCAAAAAATAGCGACACCCAATGAAGGCCATCCACTTCTACATCTTCAAGACTTACAAGACAAAAACGTACCATTATTTGGGGTGGGCTAAATCTTAATCCTCGTCCCGACAATACTACATCATCACTCAGGATCTTCGCATGTATAACCATTACAGTAGCGCCTCGCCTCTTCGTGAATTTCTCCTCTCTAGAAGTCACTGGCGAAAGCCTATTAGGTTTGGCAAATGAAGATCTTTAGGCAAGGCACATAGCCTTGTCAAATATCCTTACCAGAGAGCCCTTGTTTGGCGCCGTTAATAAATTGTTTTGCATCCGTCAAACTAATTTTTATTCACATATTTCATAGAACTTATAAGTAGTAAGTACTACACTTATTCATCATTTATTTCTATTCATTAATAATTTATACCGTTATAAACAACTTCCGAACATGCTTTTAGACTTTTATGGGATTAAATTATTTCCTCGACAATGTCAAAACTTCATTATATTACAATAATTCCAAATAGTTTTTTAAGGAGTAATTAGTAATAAGTTACAATGTGTGAATAACTATTAATCTCAATTGCAACTCTTTCAAATATATTATGAAACAATTTAATAATTTATACTATAATAATCTCATTAATTAGCCCTTGATGGGGATTAAAATGAATTTTTTAGTAGATTTTGATAAAAGTTGATGAAATATACAGTTTAAAAATTATGAATCTCATAAAATACGTGTTTAAAATTAATTGCTAACTTTGACTTAAATTAAACCTTATCATATTACCACCACTAATTCCACGAACTATTTGAAATAAACGCATAATAAATAATCTAAACGTGTATGCTTCCTATTCAGCGAGAGAAATGGTCGGTCAAAGGTGCGCGCACCCACATAAAGCCCACCTTTATGTGAAAATAAAAAGAATTCGGACGTGTTAAACTTTAATTGCATTCGTGTAAAATATTTGTTGGTCCAAACATACAAGAATCTCTAAATATTAAATTTAGAAATTGAGCTTATGAACAAACTTGTGCGTATCATCAGCAAATAAATAGTTAGACAGGCAAACGTGTGCTCAAGAAGGCGCACACTAGATCGATGTTGGCCTAAGGTCCCTCAAATAAGAGAGCTCGATTCATAATTTATGAATGTTTAACGTTCACAGAATACGTATTTATTCGAGCTTATAATTTAGGACAAAGTCATTTATCCCGACTCAATGATCGAGAGGCGCCCTCCTATCCGAGGGGTCCCGGCTCAACGACCTAATTGGCGCCCCCCTATTGGAGGGTCCTCCAATAGGGCTGGTGCCCCTGTTTTTGTCCCGGTCATTGAGCCGGGACATAAAGCATAGTTCTATAATTTTTATACAACTATAGTAAGTTAAAAAAAAAATTGTTTACAGTCAAAATTAAAAATAAGTGACTTATTTTGGCATATCAAAATAGATAACTATGTTAACTTATAAATAATTAAAGTAATAATTTATCCAATGATATTTATAAATAATAACTTTTAAGCTTAGCCAAACCTATCATATTCATGAATCTAGTCCTAAATAAAAATTGAATATGACAATGATATAAATGAGGCCCATGAGAAAAACACCTAACATGCAAATGGTCAATGGAAGCACCAATCTCTTTTCTCCCCATATTTGTGAATAAATAAGTAGGCAAGTATATTTGATAAATATTATTGAGAAAAAAATGTATTTTAAATTGTAATGAAAAATACGTGATTAAAAAGCAAAGAAAAGTTATTAATGCGATAGAAAATATGATTTTATTGAATAATATGTAGTTGAAAATGAGTTTTGAAAAAATGTATTTTGAAAGAATGTATATCAAACATAGACGTAACAGCAAAGATAATGTCTCTTTGAGCAAGAAATAGTGTCCAACTCAACAAGATGATGTAAAAATTTTCATGTAGTTGAGTTGCCGTCAATCTCGAGTGAAAAAATATTGAAAAGTAACATTCATATGTTATTCGGAACAGTATTGTACACCGAATATGTACTAACCATCCATTTGCCAAAGCAACAAGGTTTTCCTCAGCACTAAAGAAATAAATTACTTATTTGGCAGTATTCATTCTTTAGGTTTAGCAAAACAAGATCTAAGATAAGAAACAAATAGTCAATCACAAGATAAGAGACAGGTTAAATAATCAACTTATTTTACCATATAATCTCAAGTTACTGTAGATCACCTCCATAGTGTATTTGATCTTTTCCAACTAAATAATACAAATGTACAAATCGACATAAAATTTCTTCGCGATCTCTTCGATTATTGTCATAATATGTATTACCATGTGACACACGTACCTGATATCAATGTAAAATAGTGTCCTCAGTTAATCATGTTTCAAAATACGAGTTATCTTCTTCTCTTTGTATCTCACTCGAGTTAAGCCCTGAAGTTCCTCCATTGGTATTCACTACACCACCTGATTCAGAGATTCTTGTGATCCGGTGCAACTCATCTGTTACATCTGAAGAACGAGCCAGCAATTGGTCATCGGTCAATTGTTCTTTCGAATGAAATGTCTTCTTTGGCTGACGAATGGCTGCAGCGGCTTCTTGCATAGCAACAGGTGGTGGCTGGGGAGGAACCCACGACCGCTGAACTGGCCGCTCATTGCTAACTACATTGGAAGATCCAAACCTCTCTTCATCACCAGCTTCAATTTCAGTGATTCGGGCATTTTTCTGTTCCCACCAAGGTACTTTATTGTCTGCAATTGACTGATTATCATTGAACTCATGATATAAGGCATCACCGCTTCCTTGCGACTGAAGAAAATTGCTGGAGCTGTTTGGAGCTTGACCAACCTCCCAAGGCTGTTCACAGGACAGGACGGTGTACTGTTAGTAAATATCTGGGAGCTGATAAATTATCACGACATTACCTTATTCATATTATCATTTATCAGTCAACAAGGCAAACTCGAAAAACTACTAAAAAAACAAATGTTTACTCAGTTCCCTAGTCCTGCTCAATAAATTAAACAAACTTCTCTTTTCTTTTATAATTATTCCAGAAGATGGGAAGGCGGAAGTAATGTTCAAAAGAATGATTGACTGGTTGAACAAATTAGCCAACTTGAAGCCAAAAGAATAGGAAAAACAAGACAAATAGAAATGTTAAAAGACGAACCTTAGCCCTTGGTGCTAAATGAGGATTTGGTACTGGTTGATTAGGATTTGGAGGTGCATCATTGATCTCCTGAGACAAAATAATAAACATGAAAATTTCAAAACTGTAACCAAGAAATGTCAAACTCCTAGGTTAACGGAGTGGACTAACTCTAATGTTGGATGGCGTCTCCCCTCTTTGAATCATAGCCATAATCTGTAAAATCGTTCTGTTTATTAGGGAAAATTCATGATCACGAAAAAGTAAATCTTATCATCTATAAAACTTCAGGAAGCAACCGGGAGTAAAATATTTACCTCCATATATGATTTTGGGTGTGGAGCAACAGACGGTTCCACAGGAGCAGGCGGAGACAAAGATCTCACTGATTAAAGAATATTCAATATATCATGGATATTAAGGAGCAAGTAAAATCTGAACAAGGAAAATCAACAATTGATCGAAAAATATACCTGAACGTGGATCATCATTCATCTTGCCATTGGCGTAAGGTACCTGGAAAACCATGAATAATATGGAATAAAAAAACAGGAAGACTCGTTCATAAAAGTTAGCTTCACATATTTTCATAAATTTTATGCTGATAAATGATAATCAGCTCACCCTCAAACTCCTCTGCGAGACCCTTTGATCATCTTGTTTTTCAACAGTAATTCTTCCATGCATAGTACTTTGCCCTGATATTAACAGAGAAAACAGACCACTAAGCAGAAATTCATTGATGAGACAATCCGTGGAAAAACACTGATGTAAAGAAGACGATAAGAAAGAAATCAAGAATCATATTACCCAAAAAAAAAAAAA
>CADEPD010058815.1:0-10513 GCA_902829195.1 Fraxinus dipetala
ATATGTTTTGATATTATTACAGTGTTTTAGTATACCAGAATATACTATTAAAGGATTAGATAATTTATTAGATAGAATGTTAGAAAAAATAAAAGACATTATTCATAAATCAGAAAGTACCGACATAAGAACTGAAAATTATAATAAATTTAATGAAAAACTTGAACAATATGTAATAGACTATTCGAATCTGATAGATCTTAGGATGAAAATATATAACAAAATTCAAAATAGAAGACAAGACTAATTTATAAACTATTATAGAGATAAGGATTTAAGATGTAAAATTCAACAACCCATTTTATTAAGGGTAAAAGAGACTTTTCAGGGATAGGCCAAATTATAAGTTTGACCAAGGTCATTTATAAAAGTCCCCGTTTGTTTCCTGGCTTGGATTGGTATCCAAAAATTTGACATGTGGCATGTTTCCATGAGGGCTACATTACAATTTGAAGTTGATTTAGATTAGACCGTTTCTGTCAATGTGAAATGATTCATGAAAGGTCGGGGACAACTTGGTTGTTGGGAAGCAATGATACAATTTCCCTAATGAAATTTTGACTTGTTCTAAAAGGAGACAATTTGGTGCTTTATCTAGTCAAAGCCATTGTTATTGCTGCACAGATTCATATTCCTTAATATGTATGCTCGTGCCTTGTGTGATTCTTGTGTTCCCGATTCTTTTAAAGTCTCTCACTTGCCAGGATAGAGAATTGAAGTCTAGAGGAACAAAGCGTACAGATAAGGAAATTATAGCCGAGCACAAGAAGAAAGAGAGAGAAGCTGCAAAGAAAGGGAAACGACCTTATTATCTGAAAAAATGTAAACTGTTCCCCTCCCTATTTTTATCTCGTCCTACTACTGCTCTCAATTGTGAGAACATAAACATGCATCAGTCGATTATTTTCACATTTTTGCAGTTGCTCTTGTTTTGCTTTCTTGAATAAATCGCCATTCCTTATTTCCTGATCATCATCCATTTGTTTTCGTTGTAATCTGATAAAGTATTCGAAACACACTTACAAATAGCAAATCGGAAGAAGACGATACAAATACTCAAATAACCTGAGAACAGTCCAATCATGCATTGATTAAATTGCATAATCTTTCTGCCTTGCAGCTGATATTAGGAAGCAAAAGCTTATCCAGAAGTATGAGGAACTCAAGGTAGTAGCAATTCTCACTATATGCTTATAAATGCTGTCTGTAATTATAATGTTCATATCAAATAACATATACTTGTGTGACCTGTTAGGGGGCTGGCAAACTCGAGTCTTTTCTTGACAAAAGGAGGAGGAAGAATGCTGCAAAAGACCACAGATACATGCCATATCGACGTCCTGCAGAGCAATGAAGCGAGTAACATTGGTAGTTTTATTGCGACTGTACAAGCATATTTTGGTGGGCTTATTGATGCAAGCATCACAACTCTTTTAACACTTTTCCTGTCGTCCTGGTGGGCATGTACACACATCGAGTTTGAATTTGGAAAGGCAAGAGAATTAGGTTGCCAGTTTTGTGTTTGTGTGTTTGAGCCACATTATTTTGGAAGAATGTATTTTGGAATGGTAGATTAATGGAGAATGTGTGGTTGAAAAAGAAGGAAAAGTTATTGATGTGATGAAAAATATTATATTATTGAAGAACGTGTTGTTGAAAATGAGTAGAAGAATGATAATGAAAATTTTAATGTGGTTCAAACAAGAGCTTAATAGTGAACAGGTCTAAAAGTCAAAAAGATTTTAATTGTACTGATTCTGATTATGATTTTCATGCCTATTTTATGCGATGATAAAATTTATTTTATTTTATTTGAGAATTTTTTTTTCATACTCATTTTCAATTATATATTCTTAAAAAAAAAATATTTTTCCCCTAATTTTTTGTTAAATGCCCATATTCTCTTCTTTTCATGTTCTCTATTTTCTTTTTGATTTTATCAAACAAACATTTTATTCATTAAAAAGTTGAACACGTGTAACTCACGTGCGCGGTTAATATTTGAGTGAATAAAATTTATTCATCGTGGATCAAGAATGATACAAAAGTGAAATAATGGAGATGACGCTAGCAAAAAAATCAAGTAAAACAAGAACTTGATATGTCATGTACGAGTAAGGGACTATATGTTACGAGTGTTAATTAGGTTTGGATTTGGTTAATTGGAGATTGAGATTTTTATTTTAGTAGCTTTTTACTAAAATACTAATCTCACTTTTAGTTTAATTAAAAAGTTGATAAAAAAGTAGATGTCAATGCCGACAATCATTTTTAATGTCACATTTTATGAAATTTATAACTTTTATCGAATTTTAACAATACATTTCGTCATATTTTATCAAAATTTACTGAAAATATGGGTTAAACGAGTCTCAATTATAATTACGGGTATAATGGACGGGACACTGTGGTTTCCTAATGAGGGGGCTATACTAGCTATTCTGTGTCACGTGCCTTCCATGGGAAAACAAGATGAGAATTAGCCACCCATTTATTTTGAGATGCGTGATTTTTTTCTAGTCTCTTCTCTTGTATCTTGTCTTCTCATTAGTCCGAAATGGTGTCCACACCATCGACAAGTTGTTCCACGTGAATGTTCAAAATTTTAAATGGTTGAAATCAAGAATTAAGCCACTTGCACAAACAAATTATCAACCAAAAACATTTTAATAAAGAAGTTTACTTTTACAAAAACTATGTGTTTTTTGAAGTTTGAAACGAGCACCCTAATACTACTACTAGGCACTAGCTACCTTCCTACAAAGTATAGAAGCATAATTTTGTGTAAAAAACATATTAATGGACCCATTCCTTGCATCCCACCCTTTCTCCATTTATCCCCTCAAGTTCACAAAATTAGCTATACATTGACTTTCGACATACCAAGAGTGATTTCTACTTCACGAAGGAAGGAAAAGTCATAAGTGAAATCGGACCGTACATGTCAAGTGATCATTTCACATAAAAAAAACGGATGAATCATACTACATATACAATATAACTTAACAATATTGGTTGACAACTCACACTTGATAACATCACATTCATTCATTTCAAAAATCGTTTTTAATTCAATGGTTAAGATTTTGACAGCACTAACATTGTCAACCATTGTTGTCAAGTATGATTGTACAAATAGTATAATTCAAAAGGGCCAGTTTCATATGATGGAGCGACTTGTACTAAAATTTATAGTTTGAGGACCTGAATGCAAAACAATTGAATGGGATCCAAGTGCTCTAGGAGTTAATGTTTGGGGACTACACGTGCAAATTTCTCCAATGTCAAAGAGGTGACGTCGATAATCGATTATCGTGCGGCTTTTAACCAAAATTCCACTATTTTAGAGCTTTGCCAAATCCAAATCCCTCTTCGCCTTCAAACGACGGATCCGACATCTGGCCGTCTTATCGATCACTACGACATACTCCACAGTAATCTGAGACAGATATATACATCTAGAGTGGGTTTATAACAGCGTAGGATAGAGGAAAGATGGTGAGCAAAACAGAAGAAGAGCAAGTGAATAGATTGGAGAGCCAAGTGGAGAATGGAGGAGGAGGCGAGTGGGAGTACCTCTGTCTCGTCAGAAAGCTGAAGCTTCGGCGCTCTTATAATGTGCTGAAGTATGGCCTGTCAATCCTTAATGACCCCAAAAAGCGATCTGCTCTTGGCCCTGAAGGTATGATTTTGAATAAGGGTCTTAGAAAAGATCAAATTTTGGATTATGGGATCTGGTTGTTTTAGATTGTTCCTCTATTTTTATGTTATTGCAGCTATTGAAATGAAAGAATGTTAGTGGGTATAAAATTTTCCGTTAATTAATTTGTATATCTGATAAATGTCAAGTAGATGCTGCAGTAAGCATTATATGCTATTTCCGGTCGTTCTTTCAGTTATTCTGGTGAAATTTTGAGTATGACAAGCTTTCTGCAGCTTGTCTGAGACACGTTGATAGATATGATTCTGATGAATTATGCACAATTTCTTCTCATGATCACCTGGCAACCCCTCAATTCCTGTCCTTTAGCGGCAACATTTCTATACTAATTTAAAACATAAGAAATTTGTAAACACTATACAGTTCAGAGCAATAAAACCAGGTTGAAATGTATGGATCTCTGAGAGATTTTGATGTGGAGGTTGCATAATCAGCCATAATTAATAAATTAATTGTTAAGATGCAAACCACTCTCCTATTCATTTTCACCCACATTCTCTTGAAAAGTTTTACACCATGGTTTTGTTTTGTTCCTTCCACCATAGTGGGATGATTGCAAGAAATGTGCACCCAGAATTGCTTAATGATTATTCTCTTCTAGTTTTTTGTAGCCTTTATTTTTTAATAATTTTGATCACTAATTTGTCAGTTTACTTAACGTAAGCTAGACATTACATCTTTTGACATGCATTTTTATATATTGCACGTTTTTCTTTAATGGATGATATGTCAAATTGACATATTCCTTTTTAACGTTTCCAAATGTAGAATGGACTTTGTATGAACAAGTGGCTATTGCAGCTATGGATTGCCAGCATCTTGATTTGGCAAAGGTAAACATCTTTATTAAGTGCATCTAATTATTGAAAGTTGGATGACTTGCTGTTGTACATACACATTAATTTTGATAATTCCATCATAGAGAACTCCTAGCATGTGATCTATTATGTTTTTTTCTTCGGAGACTGCTCGAACTGCTTTTTCAATTTGATATTATTCAGCGTGTATGGTTTGAAAGTGTAATTGTCCTCCTGTCTAACCTCTTAAGTCTCCTCTTTTTCTGGGGATTAAGTGTGCCACTTAGACTTGTGTCGTGTTAAATTTCACTTAGTGTGCCATAACTGACAGGGTGGAGTTAAGTCTAAGGAAGTGAAGTTTGCTTGTAAGAGCTTGGAAAGTCTTATAGAGATATTCTTGATTACAAGAACTACAAAATTAGTGGCATCATTTCAAAGTGGGCCGAAAAGTTTACTTTTGATGTAGTAAGGTTGTGAAGGTAGGAGGTGAATATAACATCTTTGCCTTTAGTAGTGATGAATAAGTGTGAAAAGTACTCATTAAATTGGATAACCAATTTTTTGTTTTAACACGGTTAAGGTTATTGAGAGCTTTCTTTGGAGCTGGTTTGGAGAGGAACCTCGCTATGTCTGCCCCTTTTTGTTCCAAGGAAAATATCATGCTAGTTTGATGAATTCCTTTTCCAGAATTGAAAGAGGTATCACTAGAGGATAATTAATGCACGATGTCTGATGAATGAAATGCTTTTCCGAAGGGAAATAAAAATTGAAGTCAAGTTACTAATGAGTAACTCAGACTTGAAGCTCAGGGGAGTCCCTCAAGTTCTTTATAAGTTTGATCCTATCTAGACTAGAGGAGGAGTTTGCATTACCTCATTTCTTTCCCGTTGCTTGATTGGATGCTCTAAGTAGGACTGTATGCCTTGTCTTCAGTTTTAAGATATCAATTCAAAGGTTCCGCAGAGGAATGCAGCTGAAGAGATGTTAAGGAAATGGGGTAACTAGGAGAATGGGGTTGGTAGTCTGAGTGGCAGGTGGAATTGATTTAGATCATTCTTGGCATAAATTGGAAGAAGCAAAATCAGAGAATATATGGAGAGGGTACAATCCCGACCTCTTATTATTTAGATCCAAGTGACGGGCTATTGTGTAATATTGATGAAAATAGCTTGGATTTGATAACAGAGAGAGAGAGAGAGAGAATACTAGTCTCAATTTTAATTGGGAGGGTGATAACATTTGGTGAGTTCCTAGGATATCTTTTGGCCAAGAGGAGGGCGAGAGCATTGCTATTACTAATTAAATTTCCCAATGTAATGAAATAAGAACAGCGCCCAGGAGAACATCGATAGGAGGAGTGGAGTCAAAATGAAGCAAGAACTTGAACTGAAGAGGTTGAAGAGTTCAGTAAACCATGATAAACTATTTTGTTGTATTTAATTATGTTTGACCTTTTTTGTCACCTCTTTTTAGTATATAAGAAAGTCTTTACACGGGTTCACAGCCATGGTTTGTAATCTTTTGGTATTTAACCTCTGTACATGGGTTTGCACCTGCTTTTGGCACATCTTCAGTAGAATTTCGAGTTACTAAAAAAAAAAAAAAAGACAGAAAAAATATTGCCCTTCCCCTCTCTGTCTATTTGTCAATCTTTTGCACAATCCCCAGTGTTGCAACTTACTGTTTTGTCACCTGAAGAATTAGTTGTATTCAAAATCGTCTTCTGGCAACATAAATCATCTTGCTCTAATTTTTTGGTAGTGAAGTCCAAATTTGATGCTAATTCTCTTTTAGAGTAAGATCAATAAATATAGGAAATTGATGTATTGGTCAATCAACTGAAACTTGTTTGTTTCACGAGTCTCGTATATTTTTCTAATTTCATATCAAATTTACAATTTCTTACCTGCATAAAATACTTTTATTATGATTCTGTTCTTCTATATTTGAAGTTTAAGTTACTCCCAACTTAGTCCATTTTGACTGGCAGATGCATCACCATGAATCGAGGCTTTCCCATCTTGTAATGCTTTTAACCAACTTTTTCCATTTTTAATTATGTTGTGGATGTTGGGAAACTAAGAGTCGTTGAAGATCAGTGATTTTTGGAGAACAAAATAGGAAAATATGAAATATAAAGTCTGATAAGGCACTCACGTTTGAGGCAAGATGAGAATTTTTTTTTAATAGAATGTTGCTTACAAAACAAACTTGAAACATCATAATTATACATATTAGTTTTTCAGCCTGTATAATAAGCTATTCTCGATCCATTTCAGGATGCTAATTTCAATAGTTTCACCGCAAGGAAAACCCACCCCAAATTATCACTGACAATATTGACTATAGGATTTCCTTAACTATTCTAAGCACATTATTATTAATAGGTTCTTCCATGTTATAGTCACGGAAGCATATTCCTCCTTTTGGTGCAGGGGTGCAGTGTTTTAGTGAGTACTAAAAGGACACTTCGATCGTACTCCCCGGGAGGGAATACTGGCTTTTGACTGGTTAATTCCAATGGATTGCCTACCTGTTAACTCCCAATCTTGTGTGTTTATATTGTATTCACATTCTACTTTTGTCATATTTCTAAAACAAAATATTTTTGCCTCTCCTGCAATTCTATTACACGGGTAAAACTCTATTACATATATTTCTAGTTCCGTATTTTGAACTTAAAATTCTTTCCTCTGCTTTTAGATTGATTCAATGATGCTTATAACAGCCTTGCATTAATAGTACAGATCCTAAGTTTTCTGCTTACTTTACTTCTATTCCATTATATTTTCTTTCTGTTGAAGATGAAATCTTTCAATGAGCAGTTGTGTGGCAAACCATTTAAATGCTCGTTATTTGTTGGTTTTAGAACATGGAATACAAGAAATCTTATTATGAACAAGATTTCTCATCAAAGAACTCAACAAAAAAAATGGTCTATTTTTCGCACTAATATTTTACTTCTATATGGATCTATGTTATAAAATAAGGTAGTCCAACCACATGGTTAGTATTCAGCATTTATCATTCTTTATCTTTAAATCACAGGAATTGGTTTAACATATTATTCATTGTTTTTTATGTCTTGGCTTGCGAATTTGTTCTTTATTATGTCACGAACAAATGTAGTATACTCCGTACTTCATTATCAGCTTGCAGTCATGTTTATCAAACTTTAGTGTTGACCATGGACTTATGCTGTTTCTCTATTAAAATTTTGCAGGATTACGTAAAGGTTTTGCTGGAAAAGTTTCCAGAGAGTAAAAGGGTTGGTGAGTTAATCTAACTGGCTGCTAAGTGCATTAAAATTACCTATACGAGCTTGTGCTTTATTGTGGTAGTGACTTATAGTCTTATAGACATGCGAGTCACTTTTGTAACTATATCCACATGAAGAGAAAACCAATAATCTTGTGCAGCATACATGTTGCTGGAGTCGATGCTTGTATGTAGTAATTGTGTGTTTGGTTTCTCTTGTTTTTCCTGATCATACTTTTACTGACTTGAATTGAAGTTGATGATAGGGTGGACACGGGTCAGGTTACCAAACCTACTTCCTACATTAGTTAAAAACTGACCCACGTCTAGTTGATGATATATTTGATTTTATAAATCATCCGATTCTGTGAAGGAAAATATCATATATATCATTAATTTCAAATGCTTATGGTCACATATTTTTCCTCTACATGGTTTCTTTCAATTTCACCATCTAAAGCTTAATATTGATTTTGTTATAATTGAATATCTGGAGAAAGTAGATGATAAATCATTTTATAGCATTACACTTTCCTTCCATGTTGCTATATGATAGGATGATGGTTCATACTTGTGCTTGTTGCTGTTTGAGAAATTCTTCCATCAAAAAGAGTATTGGGCCTTGATCATATGTTCGGAGTAATGACTTGGTTGATACATAATGTGAAAGAACGTTTGATCAGAAACTACTTAGTATGTTCTTAACTCGAATCTCTTAGATATTGGAAACAAGAAACATCATTTTTCGAATATTAACAACTTGAAGGCTAGTTGAACAACCAGAGAGCTTCCGTGATGAGGCTGGTTATAGTGGCAACCTTTGGTTTATTGGTTTCTTCTTGTGGGATTTTGACATGCTATAGTTGGTTTTGCATTTTAATTATAGTGTTACTTGTCTTTTCTTGAAATTGGAAAGTGGATGTTAAATTTTGACCTTTTAACGTGGCGTTCTTTTCTAGTTCCTTCTTTTGGGTATACTCGCTGGTGTTTTGGGTTCTGATCTTGAATGCGCAGGTAGAGGTGTAAACTGGCGGCCTTGCCTGGCTTGGTCCATCATCCTCCATACTGGCCCAACCCAATAAAATCCATGCACCCACCTGGGCCAAAACTATTTTGGCTTTTTGGGAGGTTTCCTTTTTCTTTTCTAAAAATTACGATAAAATTTGAAAAAAGTCCTTTATTGACCCTCATGGGGTTGGGCCATGGAGTTTTTTATCCTGTTGGTTGGGCTCAACACTCCACTCCTCTTTACATATATATGCACGTGTGTCTTTTGTTCATATTTCTAGCACTTAATTATGTTGGTGTTTAAAGATATCTACAAAGGGAAGGGAAGCCATAAAATGGTCTTCACATATCTAAAGTATTTGTTAGCAAGGATGCTTCATATGTTGGGCTACAAGTATGTTATGATAAAGATTGCATTGTATTAAGTGGATGAAAGTGTGTGGAAACATTTTGAATTTTATAGCTCTGTGATTGGCACAGATGCCGTTTCTTGAAGCTTGTAGTTGACATCTGCGAAGTATTGAATATTTCATAACATCTCAAGTATATTACTGCATTCTAGTCATCAGTGAATGATTCTGAATTCTTTGGCAGGATGTATATTACACATCTCATTAACTTAAAAATGCGGTGTTATTTTATTGGGCTAATATTTTTGTAACTTATATTTCAGTGACTCAATTTGTTGAACAGGGTTGCCACTTCAATTTTGTCATTAATTTGCTGTAATCGTTTCACTTTTTTTTTTTAACTTATTTAACTTCAAAAATGAGGTTAACTGTTTTGGTAAGCTGATGTCGACAATTTATTTAGCCCCTGTTTGGTTTAGATAAAAATTAGTAGATGTTGATAAATGTTGATGGAATATGTGGTTGAAAAATTGTGGGTCCCATGAAATGTGTGGTTAAAATTAATTGTTGACTTTGACTTAGATTTCAATTAGCTTTTTTAGCTTAACCAAACAGGGGGCTTAATTTTGTCTTCTAATTATTTCTTAAGTTCAGAAAATGGCTCTACATATTATAAGTTTTGTTGTAATATGATCACAGGTAGGCTGGAAGCAATGTTGCTCGAAGCCATGGGATTATGGGAAGAGGCAGAAAAAGCTTACTCAAGCCTTCTGGAGGATAATGAACTTGATCCGGTAGGTGCAAAAATTGGAAGATAATCATTTTTTTGGGTTGGGGTGATGGGGGTGGTGTTATTCTAGTGCTGCGAGAGCATGTTTTGTTACTTGCTTATTTTACTTATAAGCAAGAGAGAGAAAAGTATCCCCTCTCATATTTTTTCTCTCCCCTTATAAGTAATATAAGCAAGTGACCAAACATACTCTAAGTAGTGCGAGGGAAAAGTTCCAGTGTGGCTTATCGAATGCTTTAAATAGAAGTTTTCTGAACTTTGTTGCATTTATCAAAGTAGGAGGATTAATGCACCGACCATTGAAGAATTCTGAGTTCTCAAGGCCAAACTCAAGAGCCAACGTTGTTTGTTCTCAGCCTCTATTCACTATCAAATGGAATGGTCTTTTCTCCGGATGTCCTCCAAACATATCTTGCTGCAGAAAGTTTCAAATCATTGTGTGGAGTGGTTTTTTCTCCTTAACTGTAAGCCACAGGTTAATCCAACATGTTTCATCAGGTGCAGAATCAATTAATATGAGACAGTTATTCGATATACTTTGCAGCAGAACATGTTGGGGGACATAAACAAACAACGTTGGCTCTTGAGT
>CADEPD010058870.1:0-10869 GCA_902829195.1 Fraxinus dipetala
CTTGGTGATTCGGGATCCTAGTGGGATTTTGGCATATTGAGCAAAGACTTTTCCCTGATACACTTTTTGACTTAATTCCTGTTGGTTTTATTTTTTTCGTAGTTGATTAATTTTTCTTTGTCCGGTTTGCCTGTTGCTTTCAACTTCATCGAAAGACGAATCTAAGAGGTGTATTTCTTAGTTGAAGAAAAGGTTCCCAAAGTTCAATTTTAATATTTATATTAGATCTAGGACTTTTTGACCATAAGGAGGATTGACGAAGTCATTGAGAGTCTTTTTGTTTTTCTATATTTCCACCATTCCTATTCATCAGTGGAAGCATAGGGAACATGCTAACGACTGTTACCATTTTACACGAGCGAGTAGGCATTTTTTAGTGGGTTGCGCTTGACTTGGTTGTTTTACCTTAGAATTTGAGTAGCTGTCCCTTCGTTTTCAATGGTTATAATTGTTAACAGCATGTTTCAACAGCTAATACCTTCTATCCAAATCTATAAGTATGTCATTATTTCGATTGGTCTTCTTCATTTTGTCACCTCACTTTTCTATTTTTGTGCTTACTATTTATTTGTCTCTTGCTCATACGTCTTTTGCAATGTCTTCTCAAGCTGACTATCAGAGTGCATCTAGCGATTCCGATTCATGGAATTCTAATTCCAACGGTGATACTTCTGACAACTCTTCTTCCTTTGTGGAAATTTTATACTTTGAAGTGCTTCCCTATAGAGATGTGGCCCATTATGGTATATGTGTTAACTCATAACTTTTTGGTCAAGTAGGAAGTTTTTGTTCTAGGGATGGGAAACATAATGTGGTAGGCAGACCCTCTAATGTGCCAGTCGATCTTAATGAGAACATTGGGAAAGTTTTTGAGGCTTCAAGAATCTTTAGCAATCTTGGTGAATAAGACTTGGCAGAAATTAGGTTTCATTTCAACATTTCTAATGATATAGAACTTTTATGTCCTAGGCTATTTCAAACGATAGATCGAACACTCCCAGGTTGCATAATTATTCACAAGTATTCATTGAAGATGGACATAAAGAGCCCTTTCACCCCTTTTTTAGGGATAATATTTCTTCCTTAAACACGAACCATTCTCAACATGATCTAAATGGGTAGGGCCCAATTTTTTGAGTTTTTTTGTTGTGGGGTACCGCATGTAAGAGAGCTCTCTTCGGATATATTTTGTTTGCTTCATCCTCTTAGGCGATTGGGAAATAATACAAACCCCCAGAAAGGGTATTATTATTTTTCTGCTTGCTTTTCCATAGTGTGTCTAAAGTTGGTAATCCCAAGTGCCTTCCAGTAAGGATGGTTTTTCTTTGTTCAAGGTAGCTATGAGTTTCAACCCAATGACCAATTTTCTTGTATCAACATTCATCACACTTATGGTGAGTGTTTGTGAACATTAATTATTGCTCGTCGTTCTATTTAATTTAGTATATGCTCTTACCATGATGATTTGCTATAGGCAAACCACTTTTTGTAGTTCACAGCTATACTTTCGAAGAGATTTGCAGCCTTTGGCCCTTATTTTTCTCTTACCTTCTGAAATCAGTCAAGCAGAGAGGTTGTTCCATCCCTTCAATTCGAATTTCTACAACATTAATATTCAAACCACCATTGGTGAGTTGTTTTATTGGCTGCCATAAGTATTTAACTTGTTATTTTTATCATTTTATTCTAATGTCCCTTTCCTTTGTGTTCTCAGTATGGACGGATTCTAGTGCTAATCCTTCTAAACATCGGAGAATATCTTTGCCTATAGATTTGGGTTCTGGCAAACCTTCGAGGGCTAGCTTTACCCTTACCGAGAATTTGACTGTCCGACCTTCCCTTATGAAGCTTTTGGGGACCTTAGTCCTCCGCGATGATGTTTTGGTTCAAGGTTATCACCCTTAGAAACTACATCTTGCACCCTACCTATTCATGCTATGGAAAAGAAACAAATCGAGTCATGTGTGTCTGGATAGAGCGTAGTTCCTATACTTTCTTCTTCTCCTAACTTTAAGTCTTTGCTTAGTCTCCGTTGTCATGATGAATGAGATGCAGGGATTCTGTCCTCTTTTCATTCTTTTGTTGCCTAAATGGTTAGGTCATTCTATGCTTATTTTAATCCATCCCAGGAGAAACTAGCTAAGGACCTCTCTTACACAAAGGAAATAAATGATTGATGCTCATTTGTAGTGGGCCGGGGTCTCATTCCACCAGCAGGAAAAAAAAAGAGTTACATTAGCCAAATCAATAGTTTCACCAAAACGGTCCAATCCTTGGAAGAAGAATGTGATGTACTCCAAGCGGCCTTGGGTGTAGCTGAGGAGGAGAAATCTAAATATGAAGACATGTGCCAAAGCGCTGAGGATTATGAGAAGGGCGAAGCTACTATTTTTGTCGATATCTGGAAATTAGCCTCAAATTTGACACATACTCGATTAAATAACATAACGTATTTCGAAATGAAAGACTCTAAAATTGCCAAGCCGAATGAGGTGATTCAATCGATTAAAATTGATTACCTACTTACATTAAAAGAAAATGCCCACGTGTAGGATGAACAGATTTTGCTCCGTCAAGAAATAGAAAGTAGCGAGGATAGGCTTTCTATCATGAAGTCTGCAGTTGTTGAAAGAAAGGCCTATGAGGCCAAACTTATTAAAGAATCCATATAGGAAACGGAAAACAGATTTATCATTGTTATCAAGAAATTTCATCCTGAATGACACATGGACTTTCTAGAGGTTCTCAAAGAGAATGTTAATGACGCTTAGTCTTCTGAAATTTCTCTATTAGTCTCTAAATTTCATTTATCTTTTCCTTTTCCATTGAGCCTTTCTAGCTCACGGATTTCAACGTTATTCCTCTATGTAAATTTACTATTATGGCGACGCCAATTAATTCTCAAGGCCATTGACGACATTTTTAGCCATTTATTCAATCTTAGATGAATGTATTTAGTGCCTTTGGATTTTCTTATTGCTTGTTTTCTTTTTTGGTTTGTGCATGGGTTTGAGTTATGTTATTCACTTGTTTTGATATTGCCCTATTATTGTCATGCGTATTTGTTAGCTCTGGCAAAGTGCCTCACTTCGTATAATTGTGAATAGCTTTGCAATATAACTTATGAAATGCAAATAATATATTGTTGTATCATGTAACAAAACATATTACTGAAATAACTGAATCACGATTTTTATTTATAAGTATTTTTTTGTATAGTACACTGTATGTTGTCATGACAATTTGGTATTGGTAGTCACGATCTCGCCCTTTACAATTTTTGAAATCACGGGAAATGTTTTTCGATCCTATTTTCCTCGACCGAACTTCGCCTTTATATCTTTTTGTTGGTAGAATTACCTCGCCTTCAAAAAAAATTTCCTTGGCCAAAATATCTTTTTGTTGGTAGAATTGACCTCGCCTTCAAAAACAATTTCCTTGGCGGAAAGAATCTTGCCTTAGATCATGAAAATCTTTGCAATATTAACCTTGTCGATGATTAGATTGTCTTAGTAGGCAGAGATAGACTTACCTATCAAACTTTCTATTACAGAGTTTCTATGACCATGTTTCAGGCCTAGCTTGATGTTACAATGCTTCCCCAAGTACTTGCAAAATTGTCTTTACTAGCGAATATGTTTTTCAACCCATCCTTCATAGCTTCAAATGTTTGTTTTCTTTAAGCATATTTCCTCTAATGATCATGGTGATATTAACTAGTGGAGCCCTTCGGGCAACTTTCCTCAAAGCGCTAAAATAGCATTCATGCTCAGTGGCTTGATCTCCTTTACCACAACTATTCATTTTGGAGTTTCAGTTTTAAGACATAGGTGATGGATGTAGGTCACAGTTTTGAGCTGTTTTAAGTGGGCCTTCTAAGGATCCCATTATATGTGGACCTATTATCCATGATTATGAATTTTATGTATCCGTAGAATACAATTGATTCTTCACCATTTCCACAGCTAGTATAATAAGTCTTGTAGGGATCAGAGCATCTCCAATAAATCCATAAAGTGGTTCAGACATTGGTACCCAAGGATGATCAATCTGTAGTTGATTAAAAGCACTTTCAAATAATATATTGACAGAACTGCCATTATCTACCAACATGCAGCTAAGGCCATCACGAGCTATTATAGCCCGTATTACCAACACATAAAAACTCGTCCCTATTCTATTTTCTTCTGATTCTCCATTGTATCTTCCGTTTAGATCTCATTTTGGATTAGGCTTATTGATTTATGGTAAGAAACTAGATATTTATTACGGACATTCAGCTAGGAGGGACTCTCCATAAGTAGTCCATTCCATAAGGCATCTGTTGCCTTTTCATCTGAAATTATTTCACAGACAATAAACTCTGTGCTGAAACATGCGAGGTAACTCTTCAAGGACTCTTCTTTCTTTTGTCACATGTCATTAAGCCTTATAGCCGGGGCTTTTCCTATTCGACTTTCTACAAATGTCCCTAAGAAAGCTTGATTTAGCTGCAACCTGTTCTAGATTGTACCTAGTGGTAATTTGTTGTACCTCCGCTTGGTCAATCCATCTAAAGTAAGATGGAAGCCTTGGCATTTAAGGGTGGGACTTGCCTTTTTTAATCGTATTTGTACCATGTATTTGTACAAATGATACATTGGATCTTCATTGCCACTTTATTTATCCCTGATCGGATGGATGAATTTGTTCGGGATTGATTCCTCTTTGATCTCCCTTGAGAATGGAAGATGTTTATCATCATCATTTAGTTCATACGACCTAGTAGATCTCTCTTCATAGTCGTCGCACTGAGGAGTGTTGTAGAAGGTGTTGAAAAGGCTCTAAACTCGTTAGCCATCAAGAAGACTATTCCTTCGATCCTATGAGGTAACCTCTCCTTGGCAAGCGTACTCCTGCGATGACATTTAAGTTGCCTTTCTAGTGTGCTATCACAAGTCTTTGACACTTGTACACTAGTGTTGCCGTAAAAAGCACTCTTGACTGGATTAGTTTCGTTTTCCTCCAACTTCTACGGCATGCCTGTTTTGATATTATTATCCAATTTTGCACGTAGAGAAGCATTTTCTGCTGTCAACACTTTTAGACTTTCTGCCATCTCTTGAGTAGTTTTTGCAATAGACATTTTCTTTCTCAAGTGGCTGTACTGTGCAGGAGAAATGTCAGCATGCGGTTTTGCGCCATTTCTTCTCTCTACCATTTAGGATTGACACCTTTACTTCTTCTGATTTCTCTTAAGTTTGATTCGTGAATATTTTAAGAGAATCTCGGACTTTTTTGTAATCGGATTTCATGGTTTACTTTGCTCAGTTTCCCATAGACGGGGCCAATTTGTTGATGGTAAGAATCGAATCAAACAATTTTATTGACGAAACGATTATAATCGAAGATCAATGTTAATACAATCAACAAACCCTCTAACATAACAATGAGTTTCACCTCCTAAATTTATTAGTCTAGATGTTTCCACTAGAATAATTAGAGAAGAAATAGCTATTTGAGAGGAGATATTTGAATTGCATACCTCTTCCTTCTTCCATAGGGGGGATTTATAGATTTCCTTCAAGTGTCAGGGCAATTTTGTCATTTTGAGAGAATGACAAGTGTCGACCACTTATTAGCTATCTTGTAATAGATTCGATTATGGTTCACGCTTTATTCACTTTCCCGTGCGCTCCATTGTGATAGCCTATAGCCAACCTATATACGGCAAATGATACATGACTCTTAGGCAAGCCCTTTTCTTCTTTGTCCAACTCACATGTTGCTTTCTACCTCATCGAAAGACAAATCTTCCAAGTTGTATTTCTTAGTTCAACAGTAGGTTTCCTTATCGGTTACATTTTTTTATATCAATTATATATTTTATAGGGTTCCATTTTGTTAGGTTTCCATGTAAAATTATTGTTAATAAATACCTCTTTTATTCATTAGGATCTACCTTAAATCATTATTTTGTTTAGCAAATTTTGTATTTAGGCTTTGCGAGTGGCAAAAAAAAATAATTCAAAAATAAAATAAAATTAAGGACGATCAAATGAAAAGGATATGAAAAGTTTTGTACTAGGTAATATATTTATTTGGATGTTGTCAATTTTCAACTTAGAAATGGCAAAAAAACATATTTAACCCAATACCCATGAGCCCTACGCCATTCGAGACGAGGATCACCCGTTATTGGGTAAACGAGGCAGGGACAAATGGGGGTTATTATCCCCGAAATGTATACAAGGTGGGTACGGGAAACATAGTACCCAACCCGCCCCATTTAAATTTAATTTTTTATCAAACAAAAATAAAAAATGTGTCATCATATTTAAAAAGCACCTGCCCTACCCTGCTCCGATTCTGCCCTGTCCCTCTTTAACCTGGTTGGAGGATGGGACAATGTGACAAAAATGCCTAACGAGACAGCCTATTTCAACTCATGAAATTTGTGACTGGATGAAATTTATCTTTTTCAATGCGAAATCCATGAAAGGATAAGAAAATTCTTGAATTAGGTGGTATATTTATTTGGATGTTGTCAGTTTTGAACTCATTGAATTTGTGACTGGATGAAATTTATCCTTGACAATGCGAAACCCAGCCAATGTTTTTTTTTTTTTTTCCACTTTCTTTGATAGATAATATAACCGTAACATATTAAAATTAAGTGTCTCAATTGAGATTTCACTCAAAATCCAGTGACTAACTCATATCCATCAATAAGATTTCCTGGTAATATCTCCGTAACATATTAAAATTAAGTGTCTCAATTGAGATTTCACTCAAAATCCAGTGACTAACTCATATCCATCAATAAGATTTCCTGGTAATATCTATCAAAGAAAGTGAAAAATAGAAAAATGCGTTGGTTGGGTTTCGCATTGTCAAGGATAAATTTCATCGAGTCACTGAACATTTAGAAATATATATCAATTGGATGGCTGAATATATTTAAATTTTTCTCAATTTCATGGCTGAATATAATTTTTTTTTAAAAAAAAATTCGCTCTTATCAGATTTTCTCAATTTGATCCCTTAATATCGAAGTTATGATGATGCCTCTAGATTAAAAGTTGTATTTCTTTTTTCCTTTCCAATTTTAATACTTTTATAATGTTGTGTAGTGATTAGTTGACATGTCACACAAGGATTATATAAAACATCTATCGTGGTATGTCCCAATTAAACAACTTTAATCTAACTTCAAAACTCCAATATCCAATCATCTTTAACTGGACATATTTATATTTACATTTTGATTTCAATACTGTTTCTAGAGAGTTAGTAAAGGCGGATAAAATAGCACAAGAAAGAGCAACACAGTAGAATGAATATAAATAAAAAAGACAAGTCGATAGTCGTATAACTTTTCAAACGAATTTTTTATTTTAACTGATTGCTTAATTTATAACTTCACCAAAACAAGACTACGTAGCATAAATCCTTATATAACCAACCTTGATGAATAACTAAAATTAAGCTAATATCCAACCGTTAATAACAAATATTGAAAAATACCAAGTCATTCACTCTAATGTTTGCATGCAAGGAACAAATTCTATCTCAAGTAACTACGAATATTAATCAATCGATTGGCTCAAATGAATTACAGCATCCACATATTGAACAATTTGCAGCAGATTTAATATTTATGCAACATTACATAATCAGCAAAGTTTAAGTTCTTAGAAAAACTGCAAAAATGGCATTCTTCTCTTGATCGAAGATCTTCACATTCTGTCGTAAAGTGTAGATCCAGCAACATCACTATCAAATTTACTCAATCAAGGCTGCTGAAACTGCCTGTTGGATGAGTCACCTAAAGGAAAATCCAATATACGAGGATCCAATTGCGATAAAAGATCATCAAGATCAAGCCATTCTGTTGGAGGAGAAGGTAAATCCAAATACTCAGTGGAAGCTGCACAATTACTTTTCCCCGAGCCTCCCACATCGCCTTGCATGTGTGTAATTGGTGTAATTGGCGAAGAGTACTGTAATTGGGCATTAGATGAGTTGCCAAAAAAGGAATCCATTATACTAGAGGTTGTTAGATCCAAGTAACCTCGATCATCAACTGCAAATCTACTTGTCCCCACATCACCGTTCAAGTGTGTAACAGGTCGATACTGATCATTGCTTTGTATACCAGGCTCAGGTGGAAACAGAGGATTATACAGACTAACATTGCTTTGATCACCAGGAATGTATGAAAAGGGTTGAGGAGATGGAACAATATTACTTTGCATTACCATATGATCCCCACGAAAGTATGCAGGAAGTTGAGAAGACGGAAAAATATAACTTCGCATTCCCATAACTCCATGCATGTACGTAACAGGTTCATGAACCAACCGATAATTATTATTTATTCTTGCTTGTTGGTCCGGAACATAAGTACCTTGCAAGGACGACTGATCAAGTCCCGGCACATGATTTTGATAAGACAACGTTGCTGCCAAATTAGCATCAGGGATATGAGTTTCTTGAATCGGGACCGTGTTTCTTTGTGTGTCTTGTTCTTTGTTTTTTCTTGATTTTGATGTGTTATAGTAAATTCTGCATACACAAATATCCAACTGCAAAAAAATATACTACAAATTCATGTTACAAAAATATAAAAATCTATGTTTGTATGATTAAAAGCTCTAGTGTGTTTTTAAGTCATTCCAAACAACAATAACGTATATGAAGCAGTAATTAATAAAAAAACGATATAAAATAAAAAATAAAAAACACTAAGGTTATCAAGAGTTTCAAGTAATTATCCCCAAACTACGACAATAAATGAACAGAATTAATTAATAAAAGAATATGAATTTTTTACCTACCATCTTGTCATCTGGAATTGCGCTTGTTGAAGAACATGCGACATCCTTCATTTGATGAATTATAAACTCATGCATTATCCACTTAGTCTTTGTTCCATTATTATTCTTAGATTTTCCTTCATAATAGACAAGCATCTTTTTCCGTCCAACTTCTTGGCCATTGCTTCGGACAATGACGTCGGCTCCCGAGGCTTTCCAGTAACCATCAGCAGCTGCTCGGTCCGGCACACTACCTTTAGGATATTTCTTAGTTCTAGAAGTGAAAAAGTAGCCCTCTTGTATTCCATTCATCCTGATTTCTGGTAATCATCACGTTAAAGAATTCCAAAGAATGTAACTATTATTAATAACTGAGGAAGATAATATAACAAGAACCTCCAAGAAACATCAAGAAATAATGAAACTTACGGCAAAGATCACGGGGATGGTACTTGTAGATATCAACGTCTTTTATGTCATTGATTGATATACGTTGGTTCAGAATCTTGAGGTTCAAGTAGTACAATAGATCCACGTCTGTCGGTTTAAATCGGTAACCGAGCGGAACATTTTCTTGGACAGAGAAATCAGAATCTTCTTGTGCGGCCATGACAACTTTCTTGCCTTTATCAATTCCTCTTGGCAGTAATAGTAAAAGTAAATGAAAAGGAAATGTATTGATTATAAGTATCTATAGTAGAGAGAAAGACCCATAGAGTTAGGAGAGGATTACTAGAACTCAGATGCGTATAAACATATATACAGCCGTTTATATATATATACAGACTCAGATGGAATCAGTGAGTGTAAATTGTAGGGTTTAAAGTTTCATCTTCTTGCATTTATCTGATTGAATGCTAATAGTTCCGCACGTTAAATGGCCTCTGTGTTTTCTATTCTTCAGCGTATAAATATATATACAGCCGTTTATGTATAGACAAAATGAGGACGGAGAAAATAAAATGGGTCTTTCAAACAGTTTCACCCTTAGTCCCTGAACTTTGTTTACTTTGAAAAAAGAGAGGAGGAAATAGCTGCATAAATTCCCGCCTAGAAGCAATTGGACCCCTTAGAGAATAAATTGTCCATCTTAGACCAGGAAAACTATTATTGCACAAAATAAATTTCTCTTGCCAGGCCTAACCTTTTCAAAAACATTCAATTCAGTCCTTTTACATTTAAAAATAAATAAAAACCTTTCACAAAAATATTTAAATCTTTGCACCATGAGAATCCATTAACACATTGGCAACAACTTCCCACACTTTCCTTCTCTTCTATGTAACTTTCTCGAGGTTGCTTCTCATTATTGTTAAAATTAGTTTCCATTGCAAGCTTAGATTCTTCAGCTGTCAGTTTTTTGAATAGGTGTACTTTATTTGGCCTCAGAAGTCATCTCCTAACTAGATTGCAGAACCTTAGTTCACATGTAAAAGCTGCATAGCATGTCACCTTTTTAACGTAGTTGTCACCTTTTTTTGTCACTTGTGAATAGCAACATAGGAAGTCACATTTGTTAAGATTTGAGGTTTCATCTTAAAATGTCAATTTTATTAAGAGGAGTAGCACAAATCCTTATAAATTGGTCTATATTTTCATCTTTATTCGATGTGGAATTATATCCCTTAATATGTCCTCACAAGATGGTGGCCCATTTGAGCAGACCAATTTTGAAATTCGTATGCTTATTTTTGGAGTCTTAACAGGATCGAATTACTCGTTAGAGATTAATGGACTCTAATATTATGCTAAAATTTGGGGTTCCATCTTAAAATATCAACCTTGTTAAGAAGAGTAGTCAAAACCCTTATAAATTGGTCTATATTTTCATCTTTATTCGATATGAGATTCTATCTCTTAACAACATTTCTAATATAGATATGTCATTTTTCTAATGTGGAATATTGATTTACATCTAACACGATAAAAAAAATTAATAATAATATCTAAAATATTAGTTTATGTAGTTTCATACGTACGTCCTGTGCTTGTCAAAGATTTTACAAAAAATCTTGCCCTCATTTTCTTCCTCTTCCTCTTTGGATTCATGTCACTTTTGACTGAATCATTG
>CADEPD010058908.1:0-10691 GCA_902829195.1 Fraxinus dipetala
ATGTAAAATAAGAGATTTCATAAATGCCCCCATCAAATAAAGCAATTGAAAAATAAAACGCTTCTTCTCTCATAAGTGTAAAAGAACACGAATATCAAACCCTAACCTAAACGAGGGTATTGTTGCCACTTGGACTAAGCCTACGTGAAAGGAATTTGTATTTCTTTATATGATTCATTATTGTTTATTCTGAAAATAGTCTTATTTGAGTAAGATCTTGTTTTGTACGTAGAGTTTGTTCACATATCTTAATTGAATAGTTTGATGAAATCAAATATTTCATAAATTGTTTTTTTGATCTACTTCAAGTATAGACCAATTTTGTAACATTTGTTCTATTTGAGCTATTTAAAGTTTCTAACTCATTTCGATTTTGATTATATAATTCACTGTAGCTATTTTTCAAGCACACTACTATTACTCGATCTTACATTACTAGACTTATTGAACCAACACTCAGACCAAGACATGGTAGCAATTAAAAATATTGATGCTTGATCGAAGGTTGTGTCCTCATCGAGACCTTTTGTTTTCTCTTCAAGGTTTTCAAAAAATTATCATTTCCCTAATCTCGTTGTCCTTATATTTTGAACAACTTTATTAAACTACAATGGCGATGATAACCCGTCTATGCGACAATTGTTCAACTTCCACATAGACCGATATAGTCATAACTCCACATAAATAGCATTATTCTATCTTTTGAGATAAATTACGTTCTTTCTGAAAGTGCTCTTTATCACTCACTTTCACTCTTAACACTTACTATCCTAACATGTTTTTCAACGTAAACATCATAATATTTTAAAGGAGTAATGCTATCTATCATTAATATAATCATCAACTGTTTTAGAAAAAATTGCGTTCTTTTTCAAAGTGCTCTCTCTCGCTCACTTTCACTCCAACATTTGATATCTTGACATGTTTTATCAGCATAAACATGTATTATATTATGTTGTTTAAAAAAATGTTATCCATAATTAGATCACCGATTGTTATTTGATTTATTGTCCAATAAAGTTGTGAGACATTCTACAGTTAGACAATACATCATGGTGTCACTACGACGTAAACTTTTAGTAGATTGCACTATTCTTCTAAAAATCTTTTATTTTTCCTCCAAATTTTCCCGGGTCTCCAACATCTTCAGTACATTGCATTTCAATCCCCAGTCTTCCAAATGAGCAAAAGTCAAACTTTGATACTAAAAGTAAGACAAATATGTTAATAATAATGAATAGTACTGGATTGAAATTAATGATTGCTTGTGACTGACTTTATAAATTTGTAGAGCAATGCTACACGTACAGGTGTAGCATCACAGGGGAGGGGAGGGGGTGGTTCACTGTCAGATCTCTCACTGTACCCGAGGGGGTGTATTTTTTATTTTTTTTAAAACATGTGGGGCCTGTCATTGTGTATAACAGGCTAAACTCATCAAATAAACTCTCCCAAACACGGTGTTAAACCCTGTTTGATGGAAATTAAAATCAAATTTTTAGTAAATTTTTATAAAAATAATGAAATGTGTAATTGAAAAATTATAGACTCCATAAAATATGTGATTAACATTAATAATTGACTATAACTTAAAGGTGCATTTGATTGCGAGTATGAAATTTACATGGAAAGAAAACAAAATATAGGTAATTGAATTGCCTAAAACGTATTTGTATGAAAATTATTAATTACACGTTTTGATTGATTAAGATTTTAACATAGAAAATATTATATTTATCTATTTTTTATTGATGGATAAATCAGAAAGAGTTGATAGATAAGAGAGAAAGAGAGTGAATTCATTAGAAAATAAAATCATAATTTCCGAAGAATTTATTTTTATTTTTATTTTGAAGAAATTATGATTGTGTGACAAAAAAAAATAGAAAAATATTTTTCGTGAAAAAAAATATTAATCAAACATTAAAAAAATTGAATGAAAAAACATATTTAAAATATTGACAATCAACGCATCTTCATTTAAGTCCAGAGCACATTCGCTAGAGAGAAGCAAAATCTTCTCAGGCTCTGGAGCCATTCTATCTTCTACCCTTCAGTTTTCATACGCGCGAACCCTTCATCCTATACTCTTCTAGGGTTTTTTCTCCTTCTTAGTTTATCTGTTAGGGTTTTGTTCATAGCCTTCGCAAAATGAGCAACAAGGATAGTTTCAATATGGCCGATATTGGCTCTGGTAAAGCCTTATCCTCAATAATCAATATGCATATGTGTATATCAGTGTTATTTTTACTTTAACTTGATTAAGTATTGTTTTGATTTTTATTTTTTTTGGTATAGTTTTGAATGTCGAGGACAGAGCAGACCTTGTTAATGCTCTGAAAGTGAGTTCTCTCTCTCTCTCTAATATAATTAATAGTCAATGCGTACGGGTTCTTGTGGTTGGGTTGACTGAGTCTATTAAAATATCTGTGCAGGATAAGCTTCAGGATCTTACTGGGAAACACTCAGATGTGCTCGAGAATTTGCCACCTAATGTCAGGAAGCGTGTAGATGTTCTGAGGGGGATTCAGGCATGCCGTGTGTTTCAGATGTCTATGTTTCTCTGTGGTCCAATGAATTGGGTTTTCTTTGGGGAAAAGTTTTGTTTGGTTAAGAAATGAGCTTTGTGCCAATGGGTGAATGAGAGTTTATTCATTTACTACTATCAATTGTTTGACTCACTGGTTTTGAGTTAAGGTGTAAAATGTTTTAGTATCTTATATATGCCTGTCCACATCTATCTGTTAGTGAATAAGTGTCTCATTGGTTTGCCATTGACGTGTTACATGCTCTGATCTTACATGCGCTATTTTCTCTAGCGTTAAGAGTTTTAGTGCATAGACATTAATTTGCAGCCAATAATTGGCTTTTTTCCCCCTTCGTGTTAAAGAAGGATTAGTGAGTGCAATGTATTAATGTGTCACATTGCAACTATTCACTGTGTGATAAGGTGATTTATCTGTTCAATTGTTGATTCACATTACTTAATGTCATATCTATGCTCGTGGATATGATTGTTGAAAGGAAACATAGGCTTAGTGGTCTTAGAACCGACAATGATTAATGAACTGGCACTGGATCTATTATGGTTATTTCATATCCTCCTTTGCAACTTTTCTTATTGTTACAGAGTGAACACGATGAATTGGAGGCAAAATTTTTCGAGGAGAGAGCAACACTTGAAGCCAAATATCAAAAGCTATATAGTCCACTTTATGCCAAAGTATGTTATGATTGTGCTTCTGGCGTTATACTATTGAATATCTTTAACTTTTTTATTCGCCACAAAGTAACTTGTTCTTTTGCTCTAGTTTTTAATTATGGTAAACACGCGCAGAGATATGAAATTGTAAATGGAACTGTCGAAGTTGAAGGAGCTACAACTGATGGAGAGCTAACAAACCAAGAGGGGAAAGATGCTGGGGGTATGCTTCGATATCTTTCTAGGGCTTTGTTTTTAAGGTGGTAAGGTATATGTTTACATCGCCATATTATACAGAAAAAGGAGTTCCTGATTTCTGGCTCACTGCAATGAAGAACAACGAAGTGCTTTCCGAAGAGGTTAATCATTTCCAAAAGCTACTCATTTACTCTGGGAATCTATAATGCTGGTTCTCTAGTTATCTTAACGTAGTTATGTTTGTGATGTGCTAGATTTCAGAGCAGGATGAAGCAGCTCTTAAATTTCTCAAAGATATAAAGTGGTCCAGAGTTGATAATCCTAAGGGCTTCCAGCTTACATTTCATTTTGACACTAATCCGTACTTCAAGAACTCCATTCTGACTAAAATGTATCACATGATTGATGAAGATGAACCTATCCTAGAGAAAGCGATCGGGTAATTTTATTTCCTGGTCTGTAAAAATTGGCTGACACGTTGTCTCTCACTTTGTAGATCTTGAAAATTCTTTCCGCGTGCTTCTCTTTCATTTTTCATTTGAACTTGATGCTTTTTTTGTAGGACGGAGATAGAGTGGTATCCAGGAAAATGCTTGACACAGAAGACTCTTAAAAAGAAACCTAAAAAGGGGTCTAAAAATGCCAAGCCAATTACTAAAACAGAACAATGTGAAAGCTTTTTTAACTTCTTTAGTCCGCCAGAAGTCCCTGAGGATGAAGATATTGATGAAGATGCTGTAAGCATGTTCTTTTGTTTAGCAAATGGTTGACTTCTTTTTCCCTTGTTTTGAGATATAATTTTTTTCATGTAATCTTTCTGGACAGGCTGAAGAACTCCAAAACTTGATGGAACAAGATTACGATGTTGGGTAAACTATGTTACTTAACTGCATTTTTTGTTGCAACCGTGATATGAGCTCTTTGATGCATTGATGGAAACTAGAATCATGGGAGATGAGCAAAAGAGGAATCAATGAATAAATCATATTATTATCTTAAGTTTTTAAGTAGGTAGATACAACTTTGTATGTTATACTTCTATTGCACTCTGCTGAGAGCTGACAAATGACTAAGGTCGATTTTGGAACTTCAACTTTTTGTTGGATGCATTTATTTCAAGTATCCAATGGCGCCTATCATACATCCACTTTAGTGAAAATGCATATAACATTTAGGAATTCTACAGACTCTTAACCGAACAGATTTTGTAGATACTCTAACTAAACTGGTGATTTTTTACTCAAAATTGCTTTAATTAAGACTCCTTTAGGGAAGAATTAATAACTGGTTTAATTTACAAATATATAGAAATTAGTGATACATAAGTGGATAGTACTTGTGGGTCCATTAGAATGTGTGTTTGAAAATGGAGTTTGACAATTTATAAATGATCTAAAAAATTTGCCAAACTAAGGCTAAAATTTTCAGATAACCATTTATTTGTAATACTGGGGTAAAATTAAAAATAATTTAGTTCCAAAGATATTTAGGAATTAAGAAACAATGAGTGATATTAAGGGAGAGAGAACTAAAAATGAGGAATATGTAGAGAGACTTGGTCATTTTCTATAATTTTTTCCTTTGTGGATTGGGGGTTTGGTAAGATGGAATATGGTATAAAAGCATCCAGAAATTTCACACTGATTTGGTTGAATGTTTAACTGACAAATTTGTGGGCTGTAATTTCTCAAATTGTGTGGTGGAGGTGAATATCTAAGAAGTTACTGTAGGCTTTGCAGCATACCCCATTATCTTGTATGGTGATGAATTGTGCTTCCCGAAACTCTAGGATTTTCTTTTTGCCCTACTTGGTTTCAAGAGTTTTTTTACACGAGCACCATTGTTTTCCTGCAGGTCAACCATTCGAGATAAAGTCATCCCCCATGCAGTATCATGGTTCACTGGGGAAGCTGCTCTGGATGAGTATGGCGACATTGAAGATGATGACAAGGATGAAGATATTGATGAAGATGATGCTGAAGAAGATGAAGACGATGAGGAAGAAGATGAGGAGGATGAAGAGGAAACCAAGACTAGGAAGAAGGTAATGTGAACCATGTATTCTTCAATTTCCCAATTATTTGATGTCCTTTCTATTGAACTCACATCTGCTTTCGCATCGTATAATTCTTGGCTGCATCATGCTTTGATTCCACACACCCCCCCACCCCCCTCTCTCTCGCTTTTGCTTAATCCTGTTGACAAACCTTGTTAGTTTTCTGTAGAAGAGTGGAAGGGCACCAGCCGGGGATGGCCTGCAGGGCGAAAGGCCTCCTGAATGTAAACAACAGTAGAGTGACTTTGGTAATTGGATTCTCCGAATGGCGTGCTTGAATTTCGATTGACATGAAAACGGCATGAATGATCAGTTTTGCGTTTTATCCTTGGATCATCACATATTTTATAAGCAGTCTTCAGTATACTCCATATTTTCTCTTTGGCTGCTTTTATATTCTTTTCTTTTTCTCATCAAAGACTTGGAGATGTCAATTTGTAAGAGCTCGTTGGACTACATAGATTATTTAAGCTTAAAAGTAATAGTCACTATAGTATCTTGTATTAATTAGAAATTGATCACGTTCTGTTAGTTTTATTGTTCTCATATAAAAAATATTTATTCATGTACCAATGAAAATGATTGACTGGGTTGGCTAGGTATTACAAAAATTGTCCATTCTTGCACAAATAATGATTATGGTTTTAATAGAATGTTACAATATGATGATATTATAGTAGTGTGTGTGACAATATAGTACTATATTTTAAGAATATGGTCTCTACACCACAGTATTTACGATATGATGATGTGATCAAGATATCGATACGACAATCTTATGATAACTTTAGTGATGCTATAGGAATATGATGATAATTGCAATGTTGATTTCTAATGAATTTAAGGTAATTGAAAGGAATTTGGAGACTATGGCTAGGGTTGTGGTTCAAAATGTTAAATCTTAAATCGACACAATAGATACTTTTAGTAAATATTAGGCTGATTGAATTTATGACATGAAAATATGATTGAATTTCACCTGTTCAATTACATAATGAAATGTATGTTTCTTCCTTAAAACTCAGCAGTGAAAATTCAAAAAGTTTGCACAAAAGACAGATATTTTCAGGAAGAACCATAGTCTGTTTTTCAATGAAAAATGGAAAATGAGAGAAAACGGGAAGAAACCGTGGGTTTTCATGCGATCTCACATCAGCTTTTTATGAACAATTCTCATTAATATAGAATCCTGAAATAATTTTTTGACATATGAATTGGATTCAAAATTGGGTTTTCCACATCAGGATCAAGATCTCAAATCAGCCTTTTTTGAACAATTTTCAACATTATATAATCCTGAAATAAATTTTTTACATTATAAAAAGTTGGATTCAAAATTGAGTCATATCGAATACAACGTACCAAAATGTGGTGAAATAGGATGCGGGGGCAAAGTAGGGAGTCCATTACTACAGAAACATAACTGTCCATTTTGATTGTGTACCTGATGCACACCTCAATTTTCTTCTATTTCTTGAAACTGTCCTCTGAACCTTCTCTAGTGCAAGTCAATCTACTGAGACCTATCCAAGAACAAATCAAGGCCCCTTGCTGGATATAGATTAGATAAATAGAAATCCATCAACAAAAAAAAAATGAAAATCTCAACAATACATTACCAACAAAAATTACAAAACTTTGTTCCATTTCTGCAAGTGAGAGAAGAACCCGGAAGGACATCAAAGGATAATTGTGCTCAATTCTATATTATTTTTGTTTTTAAATTCAGGAAGAATAGATCCTAAAGCAGAAACGTTGTAAAAGGATTATGAACTCTTTGAGTTTTTTCCCTGCTCAACTTCATCTCCTTCAGTGTCTACTTCTAATTTCGCATTGTTTGGTTTTTCAGGTGTCATAACATGCCCAGTCATCGGATCAACTGGACGTGTGTCCCGAGGGCCACCTTTTCGTCCCATTGCTAGCATTGGTGGTGGGGGCAACAAGCCTGCTCGGAAAAGAAGGCGTTGTGCAGGTTCCGAAGGCTGTGCACCAACAGAAAGCCAATATCTGCACAATTAACAGAAATATCAGGATTCAAGGTAAAAAAAATGAAAAGAAAATTTGTATATTCAATTGAAAGAGTAAAGTAAGTTCCAGAAAGATTTCGTGGTTCCCTAGCATCATAAACAAGAAGCCCCTCGATCTTTTCCTAACCAACTGATTTGCATCTCCAAAGATGTGAATTAAATAAAAGTTGCATAGATGAAGTATTATTGGTGACTGTGTTTTCTTCTTGAAGACATTGACCAAAAGTTCGTCAAGCTTCAGCAAGCCATTTCTTTTGTTACTCCAAAGCAGAGTGAACTCAATTTCATTATATGAATATTGAGTCCTACTTCAAATGTTTGGCACCCATGAGTTACATAGATAAAAGTTACATCAGTTCCTAATTTTTATCCCATGCAAAAGCATATTAAACCAGAACGACCTGCAATAGACTAGTTTATTATAGAAATCGACATTACAAGTGGGAATCTTTACCATAACCGAGAGCTTGTTTGGGAGAGATTTTTTGAAAATCATTTTTAACGACACATTCTATGGGATCCATAACTTCTTCCTACTTTAAAATCACACGTTCTCCAGATAAATCATTTTTCACTTGAAAAACTCTTTTCCAAACAAGCTCTAAGGATATTTTTCCAGCAATGAGGAAAACTGTTTTACATAGTTATCAGCATGATCGTTCAAGAAGCAAATAGATGATAGATATCTAAAGCTTAGGTAATATTATCTGTATACATACCACTGATAGTATTTGCTTCAAGAGCCATGGTATGTAGTAAGGGACAGGACATTGTAAATATACAAAAGAGATCTCTACCACACAATTATTTTGATATATTCTTCCATTGCCAACTCTCTTGTGAGCATGATTAGGTCGGTGTGAATCTTAATCATCTTAAGCAATGTTGACTAGCTTTTTGAAATTAGGATTCATTTGGCAGAACCAAATAACCAAAACCAAAAGTTAATGTGCAACTTCAGATAACCAAATGACCAAAGGTAAAGTGTAACTTCAGAAGCAACAAGTAAATAATGTGAGAAGCTCAATACATGTTGTACTTCTTCAAACATGTCACTGTGGACAGACAGATCAAGTTTTTACCTGATACAACTCAATACATTGCTTAAGGCATAACAATCAGAACATACGGAAACAAAATAGTATTGATGTACAACTTATAGATAACAGTTATAAGGCAGAAAATTTTCTGTAAATCAGACTGAAATTTGAATTAAGATTTCTAAACCACTTACTTCACTCTATCAAAATTTAGACCCATTCTTTTACCATCATCTTGACCTGCATAATTCAATAAAATAGAAACAATTAACAGAAAAAATCTATAAATTCACCTCTGCACTGTGCTTAATAAGACAAATGAAATTTCGCCACATTGCAATCAGTATAATAGGAATGGTGATGAATCCATAAAATGACGAGGGATCTCTATAAAAGGAGCTCGTAGTTTCTCTGTAATAGAATGGCTCAAACTGAAGAAGGAGAGGTCGAAGTTCAGAAAAATAAGGAAAAGGAGGTTGGTTTGTCTCAATAATTTCAAATTTTTGTACCTTCCCAAAAATTTTCTATGTTCGAAATCAACATTAACACAATTAGAATAATGCACAGAACAAACATACCGTTCAGTTCCAGTGAAAACAAGGACAAAAACACCCAAAGAAATAAGAATCACTTCTATAGAACTATTACCACGAAAAAGTCCTTTTTTTTTTCTTTTCATTCAAAAGAAATTCGATTATTTGGAGAGAAACTGCTAAAAAATTGCCTATGCCAGTACAATTGGAGAAGGATATACCAGGGAGGGGATTGTAGTAGCCCAAGACCTCCAAATGCTTGCCATCTCTTGGCGATCTACTATCAGCTGCCATTACTCTGTAGAATGGCTTGTTTCTGCATCCGAACCTCGAAAGCCGCAAACGAACCACCATTTCCTCCTTCGCTTATTAGTTATTACAGCTTTTCTTCTACGCACGCTCTCTGCCTGTATCTGTGAGAATCAAGAACTATATATAAAAGAAAAAAAAAGCAATTTAAACATACATGTATTTTGTCACCGATACAACTTCAATTGAAGGCTTGAATTCCTGGAATGGTAGGGAAATGGATTGATTTTGGAAGGGTTTTCAGTCTTCAAAATTTTGAGGGAGTCGCAAGAGAGAGTGAGAGAGGCAGAGCTTAGGGTAATTATCACCGTTACATTGGCCGGACGGTTCATTTCACAATGGGTCAGCGGTTTTAAGAAAATCGAACCGTTTTATCAGGTTGATTTCGTCCCCAATTTCTACTAATGAGCAGATTAATCTTTAACATTTTGTTATAATTTCATAGTCGTGAGGCGTCCAAATTTTTATTTACCATGTGTATCTGAAAAGATAATTCTAAGAAACTAAAAAACATTTATCCCTTTTATACGCCATTAAATTTATAAACCATGACATCATTTAAAAAATAATCATAAGTAAAGACGTCGATTTTTAAAAATGAGTGTAGATATTAAGGAATCAATTTAACTAGACATTACCTTACTGATTCGCATTTGTCACTCATTCAATGTCCTGCTTCTTATATTTTCTAATTTTGATGGGTCAATTTACATTTTATGACAATTGTATCAATGTACGATTGTGGACGAGGTAATCCTTCTTGCCCTATTAGGGATTTTTAGAAGGCGAGGAAAAAGTGGAGTGAGAATTAAAATATCCTCATTTATGGTTCTCATTTACTTATTTATTAATTTTTATTTTTTAAATATGACCAAAATTTAAAAATATAATGATAAAACAAAAAATGAGATAAGAGGCGATTTCGAGGCCCCGACTCTCTCTATAAAAAAACTTTCAGCTTCATCCAACAACACACTGTCGCAGGTTTTTATTTTTTCTACCCAACTCCTCAATAACAATATTCAACTTATATGAGCTAATTATATAGCTAGCGTTCTTTTTTAGTTAGGATCAAATTCTTCTTTTGAAAAAAATACGTGTTTTATTAGATTTGGTAGAGTCAACAGAATGAAGTTTATTCCTACTTGAATTCCAACAAGACAGTGAGTTTTCAACACATGCGGGGTGGGGAATACGATATATTTTACTGTGTTGATACGTAAAATGATAATTCCAAGTAACTAAAAAAAAATTATCCCTGTGCACGGACAAAATGATCGATTGAAACTTGAAATGATAAAACTAAGGTGCCGTTCTCTTTGCCAT